>PVLD010001640.1:0-84234 GCA_004027595.1 Dinomys branickii | reverse complement strand
TTCCTTTAAACAATCCAGTTAGCAGGGCCTCTGAGGCCCAGCCTAGCACCCCGTCAGGAGCTCCTCAGTGCTGTGGTGCGCTCCAGACACTGGAATCAAAAGCAGATGTAAACTGCTCTCCAAAATGGTCTGCTGATGCCTGTTTACAAAACACAGCCGTGCCTTGGCAGTCTCCAGAGGCCGGATAATTAAACAGAAAGCAGGTTATATTTATTCATGTTCTTTCAAGACCCAGTGGCTTCTCCCTTTTGCACTCCTAGATGGCAGCTCTGCTTCAGGGCGGTAGAGGTGGGGTGAGGGACGCGGGCTGGGGCTCCCTCTGTGGCTTCTCTGCTGGACACAGCCCAGGGAAATTTAGAGAGAGGGAATTGGACAATAATTGACTCCTCTTTTTCCCTGAGGCTTCTTATAACAAGAATGCCACACCGTTTAGAAATTCTCTTCAAATCTGATTCACAGAGAAGACCCAGAGAGCGACTTTAATCCCTGCCACATCAGACGCCCTGGGCAGGTTAGCATGTCAGTCAAGACAGTGGCCCCTCAGGCTGCACAGGGGTCCTGGGGCTCCTCCCAGGTTGCCACACCTTGGGAAACTGAGCTCTCTTTTGAAAGAGGACTGATGCGGAATACAGGGCCCTTCCCAACCCCTCCCCCGGTGGCAGCTGAGCCCAGCGCCGACCTCTTCTCTCTATCAGCGCTGTCCTCCCCTGAACTCTGGTGCCGGCCTGCTCGATGGTCTCATGCAGGATCCACACAAATGCCTAAGCGGGCCCTTCAGCATGCAAGTCAGAACACAGCCCTCCATGACTCAGAATCCCTCCAGTCACATTCCAGCACCCTCCATTAAAACCCCAAGTCCTTGCTTCGGGCCTGCCTACTCCGCGTAGCCACTTCCTCCTCCTCTGATGCACCCAAGCCACACGCCCCTGCCTTGATCCCCAACCTTCAGCCACACTGGGGGTCTTCCTCAGCCCCCAGCTGCCACAGTGTGTTTGCATTAACTGTTTTCTCTGTCTGTGACACCCTCCCCCATGCCCAGCCTGGCTGGTGTCGCCACCTGAAAGCTTCCTATCCACAGAGCCTTCCACCACCACCACCTGCATCTTTATAGGCCTCCCTGCTATTCTCTCTTGGCATCTTGTTCTTCACATCCGTAGTGCTTATTACACCGTGTAATTTGTTGCACATCCCCCCCCCAGCCCACCCTGAGACTCACCCACAGGCAGGGAGGCTGGCACTAAAGCGGTGGAAACAGGTGCGGGGTGAGGTAATGAGCTCCCTGTACAGAAGGTGTTGGGGGATTCCAACGGAAGTCAGATCTCTTCTCTCAGGAGGGGCTCAGAGGCTTCCTGACCTCATGGCTTGGGCTCTCAGAGGTCCCTCCTACATCTCACTGCCATTTCTTCAGCAGAAATGGGTTAATTGTATTTCTTTCCCTTCCAAGGGAGTGTATTAGGTAATTACAGCACCAGCTGCTGTAGAAGCCCCAAACTCTCAGCAGCACACCTCAGGAGGGTCTAATTTCTCACCTTCATCAGGTCCGATGGAGTTGGGCAGCTCCCCTCAAACACCAGCTGGGAGGCTGTGCCTGCTGCTGTCATACCGCCCAGGCAGGAGGGGGAGTGAGTGGGGAAGGGCTTTTCAGGGTTCTTCAGGGACACAGAGCCAAAAAGAGACCTGGAGATACCTGCAGGTTTCTGTATCTACACAAGGAGATGCATTACAAGGAATTGGTGCTGCAGTTACACAGGCTGGCAAGTCCCAAAAGCTGCAGCAGGCAGGCAAACTGGAGACCCAGGAGAGGGGATGGTCCAAATCCAGTCTGCAAGTCAGCAGCTTCCAGTCATCCCTCTGCACTCTGGGGCTCTGCTCTGCCACTGCTGACCAATAAACCCTTCTGGCTTTCAGACACATGAGAGTAACTGCACAAAAAAGTGACCCTCACAATGACGCCCTTGTGGGGTAGAACCCAGGCGTGGTCACTTCCCACAGTTCAGATTCAGTCACATGGCCCTGTCCTATGTCCAAGAGAAGCTAAGAAATGGTCTTAGTGAGTGCTCAAGAATTAGAAGATGATCCAACACTTGGGAGCACACAGTAGAGCAGCCTCTTGTTGGGGAGGTAGAAGTAGTCTGTCCAGGAGGCTCTAGAGCCAGCCTTAGAGGTCCAGACAAATTTCCATGATTCTGAGTCAACAGCATGTAACTGCAAAAGGCAAAGCACACCCCACACACAAAAGTCAGTGAGACAATTGGCAGTTAGGACACTTTCTGTTAAGCAATCACAATGAGGTGTTCTTTTTCTCAAAAGCCAAAAAGGTTATTGGCCCAGACCCTGCACCACCACCACCCCTGCTAACAAGGAAAGTGCTACATAGGCTGGGACAGCTCGAGAGCAGGACATGGGCCTGCCTTCTGCACCCGCCCCATCCTGCACTGTCACAGGGAGAGAGAGATCTTCCATACAGGGCAGCTGGTCTCCACGGAGCCAGGGCTCTGAGCTCAAAATCCTCATCAGGTCTTGGGTCTCTTTTCTGTCCCCACTTAACACTGTCCTCCCTGCTGAGCCAGGTTAGCAGGCATTGGGTCTGATTTGCTTGCCAATATTTATTTCCCCACTATATCCTGGCTCCCACTAGGTGCCCAATAACTGTTGAATGAGCATTAATCACTCATTTGCATAAAACTGCTTATTAAGTCCCTTCCGTGTGCCAGGCATTGTATGAAGTATTGGGGATACAAAAGAAAGAAAACAGATCTGATCCTGTCTTTATGCAATTAACAAAGATGTTTATTTACACCAGACAGCATGATGTGATATAAACTGTAATAAAGGTGGAAGTAACACAGGGCAACATAAATCAACTACCCAAGTAAATTACTGACAGATCTGCAGGTAATTGACTAATAAGTTCATTGCCATCTCCAAAATGAGGCAAGCAAGAGAGATTGTGACAGTAGTAGAAAAATTGAAACAGATAAGATGTAAAGAAAAGGGAACTCTTGGATGTGTGCAGATGCCCTCTTGTGTGGCTTAGGAGCAAGTCTGGCTTGTCCAGGGCCACCTGTGCAGACTGGCTGCTCTTGGGCACTCAGAACATTTGTGCTAGAATGACATGCTCTTCAAGAACCGGTCCCCAGCCTCCCATCTGTATTTAAAAGGAGCCCAGAGTGGCTGTTCTCTTATAGAGAAAACAGAGAAGGCTCATGCCCACCATACTCGCCAACCCCATGGTATGGCCCTGGTCACAGGAGCAAGACCAGACCAGATCCAGAGTCAATCACATAAGTGTCACACCTACATTGTTAGCTCCCAGGTCACATCAAGAGTTCATTCCAGGGAGGGCACATGCAACAAGAGGTTGCAGCCACTGACCCGTATCTAAGTGCCTGGCCTTGGACCACCCTGCATGTCACCATGATTCTCAAGCTGGCCACTGAACCTAGCTTTGCCCTTCCAGGCTCTGTCAAAAATATTGACGTGCAAGCAGGTGGACTGAGCTTTTGACAGAGTCTTCTCACCAAGAGCATCATTTGAAAAATGGCAATGTACAGGTAGGAATGTGTTCCATTAGTACCTTTCTGACATAAGAAAACTAACACCAACTTGACAAGAATTTGAAAAATTTAATTTCTATTGCTACAGAGGACCAGAATCCTATTTGAATGGGTGCTGATGGGTTTATGAGTGTCTCATCGAGTTCAAGTCAGTGTGAGAAATAGTGCCTGAGATTAAGGGAAAGCTGTAATGGGAACTAAAACCCAATTCTCCACCAACCAAGATTGTATGGCCTCCTGCTATCAGGAGAGCTGCTGTTAGTCTGCTTACAGAGGCCCATTAATTTCCTAGAGCTGCCCCTCACCAGGTTCCAATGCACAAATGGGATGGCAAGGGTTAGTGTCTGGACCGCCTGATGCCACAGCTGTGGTTGGGGCCCTAGAGAGGGGTTATGGCTCCAGGCCAGGCACCAGACTGGCCAACAGCCACTGCAGGACACAACACCTGGTGGACGGCCCAAGAAGGTCTATCTTGTGCTTGCCCACCCACCCTGAGTTGACATCAGCACAGTGTGAACTCTGCCTCCTCACCCGAGAGAAGCAAGAGGAAGCCCACCGATGCTGGAAGACCTGACCCCAGTTAGAAGGGTGTCTGAGCTAGGAGCACCTCCAACCTGCTTGTTCCCCTCCAGTTCCCCGCTCCCCAAGCAGCTTTCCGGTGCCACTTCTCACAGCAGGAACCTCCTCTCCTTGTGGGCACAGAGCTGGGCCCTGAGGATGCTGTAAACCCCAGCCCAGTCCTTTCTTGCCCATAACACCAACCCCTGATTTCATCACATCCTCAAGCCTGGGCCCAGCATCACCTCTGGCCAAGCCCTCTTGCTGTCCCCTCGTTATACTAAGAGACAGGCTAGTCATGCTGCCTGCTGTCCCAGAGCCCTAGAAACTTGCGCCCATAGTGGCCAAAGAAGCCACCTCCCTGGGAAGAGCCCCTGCTTGAGTGGGGAGGGCCCCTCATGGAGCCTTCCTCAGGTGGCTGCCCCTGAGAGCTGCTTGCATCTCCTGTAGCTTTCCCTGAGGCCCTGGCTCCCAAGCAGGGCAAGGACCAGGCCTGGACTTAGGCAGTGCCCTACCCTCCCCTGTGCCAGGGTGAGGGAAAGGGTCGGGGAACTATGATCCTTACACACAGACCAAGCGCCAGCCCCCCTCGTTCCAGGCCCTTCCCTGTCACCCTGTGAGGCTCACCAGGATGGCAGGGCCCCTCCACTGGCCCCAGCCCACCACCAACCTGGCCCTGAGAAAGCTGCTCCCATTATCCTCCGCAAGTGGCAGGGGCTGGGAGCCTGGCCTCCAGAGTCCGGGCCAGGTCTTGGTGGGAATGGACATCACCGTCCCCACAGCACGATCTCACTGTTCTCCAGTCACACATGGCGCCAGGCCCCCAGAAGCAGGGGTAATGGGGGTAGGAGGAGGGGACCAAGGCCCAGTGTGGTGTAGGGTGTTGATCTACTTGACACGCCCTTTCTGTTGGACATTTGATCCCATCCCAGCCACCCAGCCCCTGGCCACTGGCCCTGGGCCAGGCAAGATAATCCACCCAGTGAATTGCTTGGACCCCTCTCTTTGGGTCCCATACACAGGGATGATATGAGTGTAGGGACACCACTAGACTTTTGGGGGGTTTTGGGGGAGGCAGGTCCATCACCCTGAGCTATATCCTCAATCTTTAAAAAATTTCTTTCTTAATTTTGAGACTGGGTCTCACCGAATCACTAAACTGCACCGGCTGGGCTTGAATTTAGGATCCTCCTACCTCAGCTTCCCAGAATACTGGGACTCCAGTCATGTGCTAACATGTTCTGCTGCCACCAAAGATCTTAACAAATGACACTCACTGCTCAGGGCCCAGGAGGCCGGCAGCCTCCTCGCACCCTCAGATTCCCCATTATGGGAACTAAGAGCATCCTCCTTTTTTTCTGTCCTGTCCCCTTGGGCCCCAGCCTGAGATGTGGTCCCGTGTGCTGCTCTTGCTGGCAGTCACCAGTTTCATGGTCAGTCCTGGTCTCCCCACTGCCCAGGGAGGAAGGCCGAGGGGTGGGCTCGCTGAACAGTAAAAACAAGACAGTGAGGCTGGAAGGAGAAGGTGCTGCAGCCACGAATCTCTTACGAATTTTAAAAGAAGCTGGGGAATATTGACATGAATTAAATCCAATAAAACATTCATTTAATTAAACTTTAAATGATCCAAATATTTGCTGTTTGGTTAATATTTGTGTAGCTAATGGGAGCAGAATCACGATGGTTCTGTCAGTACTCACACATTCTAATTGCACCTGGTTTTTCCTCTGCGAAGTGTGCCTCCCTGCACGCGGTGATGGGGAAGATGCTGGGGGCCGAGGCCACAGCCGCTGCCCCAGCCACTGAGACGCAGGGGACCGCCAGTGTGCACTCCAGGGTTCTTGGTCTTTGTTTTTAGCCTGTGCTCCACTGCCCTCCAGACCTCCTTCTAAGACCGCTGGAAATGTGTGATGTGGCCCACAGAGAAAGGAAGTATATTTCCCGGAGGCCCTGCATTCCACAGGAGGCCCATGAGCCCCGGCCACCAGACCACCCATCTCAGAAGAGAGTGACTTTCAGGTCTCAGGGTTCCTTACAACCTCCTGGGGTGCTTGTTAAAATAAGGAAAACCCCCTCGAGTGTGTGTATCAGCCCAGGATAGGGGACAGGGCTCTGTGTGCTGACTACCGGGAGATGTGGTACAGGGCTTCAGGGAACCCCACCTGTGAAGCAGAGCTCATCCAAGGGCCCCTCCCAACTGCCCCATTGGTCTTTGCCTTCTGTTCTGACCACACATGGAGTCAGGGAAACCACACACTTTTCCTGACTAACCTCACCTCCCCGCAGGAGAGAAGAGCTGCTCAATGCTCATTCCAGGGAGAAACCTGGCCCAAGTGGACAGTCCCACATAAGGCATGCTCTGAGAGCGGTGCTCCTCCATATGCCCAGCTTCTGCCCCACACCTCAGATGCCCCCTGGGCTGGCCTCCATCCTCCACTGCCACAGTCTCCACTGGAGGACCTCTAGGCTGACTGTGGGGGGTCACTCACAGCTGAGCTCAGTGCTAGGTAAACCGTTGGCCTTAGCTTGCAGCCTAGAGCCGGGACACTGGTCCCCACCAAGCTGGGCCTCCTGCATCCTCCACTGTTAGGATGACCCTCGGGGCCAGGGCCTTAGTCTGGCATCCAGTGTGATCCTTTGGTACCCTGCCAACAGCTGCTGGCAGTCACGGGGCTCTGGCACACAGCTGGGTGGGGTGCAGCATCCTTCGAGAGCCACAGATCCCCTCAGCTATGCATCCTGTCTCCTTCGCATGCCCCAAATCCCAGGACATCTGTGTCCCTCCCTGGCTCCACAGCATGAAGCCTCATGGCCACCCAGTGAGGACAGGGTCCTCCTCTCCACTCTCAAAGGACGGGTTTGGAGTCCTGCAGGTCACAAAGTACAGCGGGAGTTAAACAGTTTCCATGGTCATATCCGCCAAAGCCTGGGTCTTGCCACTGGCAGGAGGTGCCTTCTCCCTCCTGCTCTGAGCAGTAAGCTTGTGACTCGGAGGTGGGAAGTTCACAAGCAGGACGTGATTCAAGGGGGAACTTGAAGTCTGTCACTTTAACACCTATGAAACATTATGCCAGCTGCCTCTGCCTTCATCACTTGGTGCTTAGCTTGCCACGGGCGGCCTCCTTACCAAGGGTTGCATTTTCCCAGTGTGGGGTCACCCATCCCCACTGGCCATATGGCTTCTCTGTATTTCCATCTTCCTTGTTGTTTGTTCACCAGCCACCAAGCACTGATGAAACAGGGAGTGTCCATCTTGCTCATCTCTGTGGGCCCGGGCTGGGCCACTGAATGTCGGTGGGTGAGGGAAGGGTAGCCGCTCTGCGCCAACTTTAGGCACTGGCCCTGCGATGGCCACACCTCACCTGCCTTCTCTCCTCCTCCCACCCGGACTGGCAGGAGAATCCAGTCCAGATGTGCTGTCTGTGGGGGCGCTGCCACCTAGGCACAGCTCACAAGGCCCCCGCCGAGTCACAGGGCCCAGCTCCCTGTGCCGGGCTTTGTCCCAGAGTGTTTGTGGGACACACTTGTCAGGACCCATATGTCAACAGATTAGGGGTGACTAGTTCTCCCAGCACCCGCAAAGACTGCTGCAGCCAGCCTGCCTGCTTCAGTTCCTGTGACCTCTGGCTGCTTCCCTAACTTCCAAGTGGGCAGATTTGAGGAACAGGGCCAGTCCCATCAGAGGACTGATGACTGTCCCCTCGAGCCTGATCCTATTTTGCATCTGAGCAGGCTGAGCTTGGTGAATTTTTCATGAATCCCAATAATTTCAAAAAGCCTGTACTGGCCAGGAAATATTTTAGACCCCGCCCATTTGCCTAAAGAATGATTCATTTTAATACTAGTTATCAAGTATAAAATGCCAAGGATTCATAACTTGGTCAGCCTGAAGTACACTTCAAAAAATTAAAGGCCACAGTGCATGGTCACAGACCAGAAATCCCACTCCAAGTTCAGTGAATCTTCCAATAGAAATAAGCCTTCAAAGGTCAGCCAATTCGTTTCCCAGACTTCAGACTGTGTAACCTTTGAATTGCCCCCAGATGGATGAGCTACCTGTCGGCTCACCCGGCAGACCTTGACTGCACTTAGCAGGGCTCCAACTTCATTAGGCCGGGAGCCACCCATCCCTGGTCTCTCTATGTGATGGCCTCGTAGTCCTGGCAGCGGCCTTCTGGGCTCCGTTCACAGATCCACGTTCCATATGGTTCCTCTGTACATCCGCCTTGGATCCTGACCTGTTTCCACTCACAGAGTCTTTTGAGCATTAGGCATAAGTGGTGGCACATCTCCCAGCAAAAGCGCCCTTCATACATTTAATCCGCACATTTAACACTTTCCAGGGGCCTTGTGCCCCCAGGGCCCCACCCGCCCCTAAGTAAGTGAATGCCCTGTGATTTTGCATTGAGACTCAACACCCTAGGGCTACATCTAAATTATCTCCTCCTTTCCCTCCACAGAGGTGGTTCAGCTCAGCCTCGCCCCTGAGGACAGGGTCAGTGTGACCACCGTGACCGTGGGACTGAGCACAGTGCTGACCTGTGCCATCCGCGGAGACCTGAGGCCTCCCATCATCTGGAAGCGCAACGGACTCACTCTGAACTTCCTGGACTTAGAAGACATCAATGTAAGTCACCAATCACACTGGCACTCAGGAGGACCTCCCAGAGAAATCAACAGTGTGGGAAAGCCTGTGGCTGTGGCTGTGGCTATGGCTGTGGCTATGGGAATGGCAGTTGCCAGTGGCAGAGGCCAGAGGAGGGGGCCTGCCTTGGGGACATTCTCTGCTGGACAAGGGAATGGGGATTTGATGGCACAAGCCTTGGTGGTGAACCTTTTAGAGCTGTCAGTGATAGCAGCAGCCCACCATGGCACGCATGAGGTAGGTTCACCACCACTGACAGAAGATAGCAATTGAGTGCAAACAACCTGACATGGCCAGCAGGGC
This sequence comes from Dinomys branickii, assembly GCA_004027595.1. Taxonomy (NCBI): domain Eukaryota; kingdom Metazoa; phylum Chordata; class Mammalia; order Rodentia; family Dinomyidae; genus Dinomys; species Dinomys branickii. Next base: position 75,171 of record PVLD010001640.1, on the reverse strand, counting down.
AACTTCTGTACTCCGAGGACACAGGAAGCTGGGCTGGGGTCCTGACATCACCTACATCCGCTTTGTGACTAATTCCTTAACCTGCTGGTCCTTGGTGAATCAATCTATAAGAAAAGCAACATTAGCAATTCCTCCCTACCTAGACTTGAAGAAGAGGAATAATTCAAGTGTATTTATTGGTCCAGGTTGGCATGAGGGGTAATGTGGCTTCCAAGAAGTTCACAGGAGGGGACAGTGATGTCACCCATGCAGTGAGGTGCCAGGACAGCAATTCTGTTTGGGCTAAAATAACAGGAATATAATTCTCAGGCAGAAGAGGGGGCTTCCTTGGTCCCCTTGACTCGAGATAGTATAAATGTTCCCCCACGGGCCATTTGCTCCCCCATAAGGAAGACCCGTGGGGTAAAATCTCAAGGGAATGAGGACAGAGGGAGCTGACCTGGGCTGTGTGGCCCTAAGGGTTGCACCAGCACAAAGGGCCGCAGCGTACCCCACAAGGAGACCAATCTGGGCGCCATAGGTGGGACACCATGCCAGCCATCAGTCCTGCCCCACAGCAGAGTGAGCCATTTCTGGAAGTAATGAGCTTCCCTTGAAGGTCCTTGAGTGCTGACACTGCTTTTGAGGAGAACTGTCCCGCCTGAAATGGGACAGGAACACCCAAAGTTGGGGCTCCGAGGTTCTCTCAGCCCTTTGACTGTGCCCTAGAGCTCATGGAGGAGGAAGATGAAAAGAGAAAGCCACTCTGGGGGGCAAACTGTCACCCTTGTCACACTGGGCAGGCTACTTCCCATTGTTCTCCCTATGCCATGTGCAGCTGCTCTCCTGTACCTCTCTGCACATCAGTGCAGCTCAACCCAGGGTAGTGGGTGGCCACAGCCCTGGCTTGAGATGACCAGGATTTGCCCGAGACCTTAAACTCACTGTCCTATTCGTAAAGAGTAGGGTGTATGTGTGTGTGTGAGTGTGTGTGTTGGGGTCCACATTTGTGTGTACCAAAGCTCTCAAGGTGATGTGTCAGCTTTTAAATGCATTTGTCCAGTAATGGTTGATTGCTTGGCCAGGGCCACCTGTAACGATCTGCAACGATATGCGTATCCATGTGCATTGCTTGATGCTCTAGTTAAGGACGCCAGAAAGAGAGGCAGCGGCAAAACTTCTCTTAATGTACTTTCCACCAGTTAATTAAATTACCTTGAGAGTTTTCCTCCTCCTTCAAACATGCCTGCAGCACCAGCTCAATTGCAGTTCTACTCTTCACAGTAAGGTTAGCAATTTGGGTAATTGTGGCTACAACCAAAGATGAATGGCCCCTCATTACCTCCTAGCAGACACTGCTGCCCATGGGTAAGTCAGTAGCCTGCAAATACATGCAAGCACATATAAAGTGCACACAACACACACAGCTGCCCCGACCACAGGGAAGGAGGCTACAGTCTGCTAGGGAAACATCCAGGGTCCAGGGTCAGAGCGTCCTGTCTTTAGATCTCAATTGTGCCACTTACTAGTTGAGAAATCTTGGAAAGGGCCTTTGGCCCCCCTGAGCCTCAACTTCTGTTATCTGTATGATGGGGATAAATAACAGTACCTGCCTTGTGGAGCAACAGTGAAGATTAAATGAGACAACACATGTAATGTTCTTGGCATATATTATTTCATAAATACTAAATATTCTCATTATTACTGTCATTAATGCTATTGCTACAGCTATTGTTAAGCCACATTCTCGGCACTTTATAGCTGAACTCTCCAATGAGCAGCCAGCAGCAGCCCAGAAGTCTCCCTAGTCAGGCAGATAGGACTCTGAGGTCCCCTGTGGCTTAAGGTCAGGAGTAGGGACAACACTGTCCTCACCGTCCTTGATTCCCAGGGAGACACTGACCAGCCACTCCCAGCAAAACCGAAGCAGTGGTGGGGCAGCCGCTGGGCTTTGTTGAGCAGGCAGGGACATGGGGACGGTGACATCCTGCCGGCTCAGGCATTCCAGGCTGCACATGGATGCCCAGACATGTGGTGGCCCCACTTCGGGACAGTGAGGCGTGCAGAGCCATGTCCTCAGGAGCCACAGGGCATTTGTGTAGCAAAATTGGTCAGGGGAGACCAGGGCAGAAGAGCAACACTGTGGAGCAAAGATTCCAAGGTTGTTGGGGCTCCTGGTACCCCAGAGCCTGTGAAATCCCAGCTCTGCCCTCCCTGCCTGGTGAGTGATGAAGTACAATCCCCAGCGTCCCCATTTGTGACGCACACAAACAGGACCCCAAACAGGGGAAGTGGGTCCGCCTGCAGAACCGAGGCAGGGAGATCAGAGAGCATGACACAGTATGGGCCTCCTGTCTTTGTCATTTGTCTGAGACATCTTGATTGGCAACAAAATATTAATCACTTTTTCACTAGTCTCTTAATGAGACGCTTTCATGGGCAACAAAATATTAATTTGTCTTGTCTTATCTGTTAAGAATTCTGTTAATGAATTCAGTCACAGAGCTATTACTGAATGCCATCCTAATGACACATGTAATTAAACTTTTCTGACTTGCAAACATCAAAGATGCCTTGAGCATCAGAATAATATTTGATCAGAAAGCAAATGTGCCCCTGCAGCCTGGAGGCGAGTGGGAAAGTACTGCTTGGACTCCGTAGTGAGCAGTGCTTCTATCAGGAATACTTAGGAGTCACCAGTCCTGTGCGGGCCAGTCCAGGCAGCCACGGCAGGCAGTCATCCTGTGGACTGACTCACTCACTAAGTACCAGTAAGCCACAAAAGCCTCACACCAGGCTTCCAGAAATGCCTGTTCTGAGGGCTGCAAAAGGAGGCATTCTAGCTGGGGCTCTGGGTGGACAGGATAATCAGGAGAGAGGCGTTTGAAGGGTCAAGTTGGGGCCAGAGTATAAAGGGCCTGCATGTTAGCATGAAGAGGCTGGGCTAGCCAGACATGGAGCCACACGCCCATAATCCCAGCATCCAGGAGGCTGGGACAAGAGGATCAAGTTCAAGCCCCGCCTGGACAATTTAGTGACTTAGCAAGGTCCTGCAATCAATCAGTCAATCAATAAATGTTTTATAAGAATAAAGAAGAAGGGCCAGGGTGTAGCTCTGTGATAGAGTGCTCCTAGGCTCCATCCTCAATACTGGGGCCAGGGGAGTGATGCAGAAATAACAGTCTTGGCTGTCCGCCTATGGGCAAAAGAGACCTGCAGACTTTTTGTCAGGGTAACATGGTCAGCTGTAGGTGCTGCCGGAGTCCCAAGCCCTTTGTAGGCTAACAGGATGTCACATAATGTGGGACCCAAAAACGTGGGCAGCCCTGCGGGTGCTCTCGGCATCTGTCCTCTCTAACTTCCGCCCAGGGACATTTGGAGTGGAGTGGCGGCCCAGGCTGTGTGTGGCATCTGTCCAAGTTCCTGCCACATGGCCTTGCCCAGCGCACAGAGCCTCCGGAAGCCCAGGCCTTATCTGCTGCACCACAGAGGAAGCCCCCAGGAGACTCCTGCTTCCTCAGGCTCAGCCAACTGGCAGCAGAGGCTTCCAAAGCCCAGAGCAGAGGGTGAGAGCAAAGCCCCAGACTGGCACTCCCCCTACAGGCAGCAGCGGAGCACTGCCACAGCGCCTCACTGTGGTTTTCGGCTTTGCTTCTGTGAGTGTGATTTAAAATGGGTAATTTTTGCTGCTGCTCCTGGTGCTCCCCAGAGCAAAGTAAGTACAGCCTATGATTTGTTTACTGCTGGGTCCACAGTCTGTTTCTTTACCAAAACACGTGCAGATCTGGATGTGTTTCAAGCCTGGCCCTGCACTTGCATCTGTGTGGGCATGTGTGCATGCACACACAGACAAACACACATCTCAAGGAACCACAGCCACAGCCCTTGCCCCAGAAGCTAAGCTGGGGTGGCCACAGCAATACCCTGATCTCTCCCTGCCCTGGGCTGGGGCCAGTCTTCCCTCTGAGTAGCATCCAGTCCCTGATACGGAGCGCCATGGCTATCCCACTGTCGGCACCAGAAGCCCGTGCTCAGATTGCCCTGGCATGCAGTGCTGGGGTGGGGCTGTGCTGCCACACCTAAGATGCGAGTGACATGTATCTCCGGCAGCCAGAGCCCATGATGGAAGTTCGTCCCTAGGGAGAACTCTCTGACCAGATACCAGGGCTGCTAGGAAACAGGGAGGGGGTAACCTTTAGAAACTCTGCACTCTGAGATCACACAGCCCAGTGATAAAAAGGGACTTTGGACCCTCTGGGACATCAGGTTCTACATAGAAGTCAGGATCTCCCCAGTGCCAAGTGAACATCTCATCTTCTGACCTGGACCACAGAGGAGGACCATACCACACCCTTCCCTGGCCAGCCCCCATCTCCTGGGAGCCCAGACATAAGCTTTGGGGGCCTGGGTGGGCTCATCTCAGAGACAGGTCTGTATGCTTCTCCCACTACCCCGGCCCCCTCCACACTGGGTGTGCTGGGTCAGGGTAGGGGTGCTGCCTCACCCTCTGCAAACACCAGAGTGTAAACCCATTCCGTGCCTCAGCCCTGTGGGTCTCTAACCACCGAGAACGCATAGCAGCCTCTCAGAATAGTGTGAGTGTGGGTCCCCAAACAAGTCTGCAGGTCCTGCCTCAACATTGTCAACTCCCTCTGCTTCGTAACTGTCTTCCTCACGGCCCCTGAGATCCTGAGGGTCCAGGCACCTGCCCAGGAGAGGGACAGAGCAGGACAGGACATCCCCAAAGTCGCAGATAGTGGAAGATGGGCTGAGTCACTGCTTCTGTTGCCACTAGCATTCTTATCACGAATACTGAGCTGCTGCTCCTGTGCACAGCACCAGGTTCTGTGCTGGTCAGTTCCCTAAGCCCTTACCAGTGCACCACAGGGCAGGTGGGGCTCCTGAACTCGGCAGAGAACGGAGCTTGCCTAGGACTCTGGAGCCAGCCTCCCCTCCTCTCTGGCACTCTCCAGGTTCCTTGCTCATGGGTTGCAAAGCCTAGAGCCTGGCTTTGCCACAGCTTTTCTCCAGGGCCACATGCATCGGCTTGGGTGAGGCTGAGGGTGCGGTGCTGCGCTCTCAATTGATGCTGGCCTGGGGCCCCAGTAATTAAGGACAGTGGCAACCCTGAAGGCCAGCATGGAGAACTGTTTATCAAGGATAGTCTCAGGGAGATGAAACACTTGTCTGTCATATTTTTCATTTTAAAAAAAGCCTATCATACACTCAGAATATTTTGAACAACTTGAAAGAACCACTCTTTTTCGTTGTGTATTTTTTTTTCCACTGAATCTCACAGTTTAGGGCTTTCACATGTTGGCAGGCAGAATACGGTGATAAAAGCAGAAACACAAAGCCCATTAGAAGAAAGTGTCTGTGGCATTGTTTGAAGGGTGTGTTAAAAGGTTCGCTTTTCCCATGCCTAAGTGGTATAAAACCAGGAACAAATAATTCTAATGAAGCATATGCTCTGTGCAAGTGCTTCTTTGGAAGTGAGTTATTAAAAAGACCAAAAGAAAATGATTTATGAGCTCATGACTCATTTAATTTTTATTGTCTTTATATGAACCAGTCATGAATCCATTGTAAAAAGATGAGAGGCGTTTGATTAGCATGGAGAGGTGTTTGCAACACGATAGACAGTGTTTGTGGGTCCTGAATTAAAATCATCTCATTAAATGGCTGGGTACATTTTGTTTTAAAATCTTGTATAACACTATGCTTGAATCTCTTCTGGGCTGTGGTCAGTCCTCTCCAGATTGTGTTGAAGACATTGGTTTTATCTAAATGTCTGGGCTCCTGAGCTCTGGATGTGTTTAAACTGACAGTGTTTGTCTGGAGCAATCTAGAGGATGTGCCCCTGTGCCGTGGTCCACCAACCTGTGGAATTTGAGTGGTAGCTCTGCCCTGACTGGCCCATCTGGCCTTTACTTTCTGAGTAGCTTCCTCTAGATCATCTCTTTGCCCTCTCAGTATTAGCTTCAAGGCCTCACTTGGGCCCAGTGGCTACTTCCAGCCCCATCCCTAAGGAAGAGGCTCCCGGAAGAGGCCTAGCATAGCAAAAGCAATCCTAGGCAACAAAGGAAAGGCAGAAGATGTCACAATCCCCAACTTGAAATTATACTACAATGCTACAGTGATAAAATCAGCATGGTACTGGCAAAAAAAAAAAAAAACAGACCTGAGGATCAGTGAACAGGTTAGCAGATGCAGACACAACTACAAACTTACTCAACTACCTCATCTTTGACAAAGGGACTAAACATGTTCACTGGAAGAAAGTTAGCTTCTTTAACAAATGGTGCTGGAAAAACTGGCTTTCCACTTGCCAAAGACTAAAACTAGACCCATGTCTATCACCATGCACTAAACTAAAGTCAAAATGGATCAAAGATCTAAATATTAAAACAGAAACAGAGGGAAACAGTAGGATAAAGTAGGTCGAAATCCGAAGACATAGGAGTAGAGAGAGTTCATGAACAAAAACCAAACTGCACAGGAGATACTTCAAAGAATCAACAACTGGACTCATCTTATTGAAAAGTTTTTGCACATCAAAAGAAATCACCAACAGAGTAAAAAGAAAACCCATGAATTAGAGAGAATTTTAGCAGCCTGTCCCTCAGACAAAAGACTTCTATCTAGAACATATAAAGAATTTTAAAAATCAAGCCCCCAAAATTCAAAGACTCAATCCAAAGATGGTCATCTGAGATGAACACACACTTCTCAGATGAAGAAATACTAGTGGCAAGTAAAGATATGAAAAATGTTCAACATCATTGGTCATTTGAGAAACGCAAATTAAAAGAACACTGAGATCCCATCTCACCTCAGAAAGAAAGGTCATCGTCAAGAAGTCACACAATAACAAGTACTGGAAGGGTTTCGGGGCCAAATGGAGCCCTTCTCCACCGCTGGTGAGAGTGCATACTGGTACAACCACTGTGGAAATCAGTTTGGAGATTCCTCACAAAACTAGGATTAGAGGTCCCATTCAAACCAGCTATTCCCCTTCTAGGTATTTCTCCAGAAGTACTGAAAACATAATACCATGATGACATACGTGCACCCATGTTTATAGCAGTGCAATTTGTCATAGCTAAATCTTGGAAATAACCCAAATGCCCATCAACTAAAGCATGGATAAAAAAGATGTGGTATTATTATACAATGGAATATTACTCAGCTATAAAAAAGATAAACTTGAGGCTTTTATAGGAAAATGGATACAACTAGAGACCATACTCATAAGTAACGTAAATCAGATCTGCATGTGTAAACATCATATTGTCTCCCTGGTGTAAGAACCTGAAAGAGTAAATAAAAACCAAAAGGTACAATAGATATTGTGAAAGGGAAAGAAATTACTCAAAGGGAAGGAACAACTGGGATGAGGGAAAGGAGAAAAGAAAGAAAGAAGGAAGAGAAAAATATATAAGGATATATGAGGTTAGCTGGGATCACTGTACTGCTGATGTCTATTGGTTTATTGAAAAGAACAGTTAATGCTTAAAATTTTTTTCACCTCTTCCTCCAATTTGTTTTTTTATTTTTTTGGCTTGAATTTTTTTTAATTTTAAGGAAAAGAATGCAAAAAAAGAACAATAGCAAACTACAAACAAAATGACACAAGGACATTAAAAATGATATGGGGTTTCAAACCAAATGACAGGGATTAACAGTGGTTGTTATATTACACATTATTATCTTCAACGAAGTTGCTCAGATTACCAGATGTAAGAATAGAAGATTGATCAAATCATTAAAGGGACTAAGAAAATAATAATTTAAAAGAACATTAGAGGGCTGGAGATATAGCTCAGTGGAATAAGCGCTTGCCTAGCAAGCGCAGGATCCTGAGTTCGATCCCCAGTACCGCAAAAAAAAAAAAAAAAAAGAACATTAGAGACAATACATAGTGGCACTAGGCAGGACTGTAGGAATTCACCATTGGTTGTTATACTGCAAATTGTTGTTGTCACATAAATTACTCAGAATACCAGATATAAACATGCAAAATTGGTCAAAATATAAAAAAATCTTTTAATCATTAACTGTTCCCCTCAACAAACCATTAAACATCAGCAGTATAGTTATGCCACCAATCCATATATATATCCATATACATATAAGCCATGTATATATACATATAAAGCCTTAGTACTTTCTTTTTCTTCTTTCCCTCATCCCAGTTATTCCTTCCTTTGAGCAATTTCTTTCCCTTTCTTATTATCTATTGTACACTTTGGGTTTTATTTACTCTTTCATGTTCTTACACCAGGGAGACAATTTGATGTTTACACATGTGGGTCTGATTTATTTCACTTATGAGTATGGTCTTTAGTTGCATCCATTTACCTATAAAAGCCTCAAGTTTATCTTTTTTTATAGCTGAGTAATACGCCATTGTATAAAAATACCGCATCTTTTTTATCCATTCCTCAGTTGATGGACATTTGGGTTGTTTCCAAGATTTAGCTGTGACAAACTGTGCTGCTATAAACATGGGTGCACATATATCGCTGTGGTATGACATTTGTAATTCTTCTAGAAAAATACCCAGAAGGGGAACAGCTGGATTTAGTGGGACTTCCAATCCTAGTTTAGTGAGCAATCTCCAAACTGATTTCCACAGTGGTTTCACCAGTCTACACTCCCACCAGCAGAGAAGAAGTGTTCCTTTTTCCCCACAGCTTCTCCAGTATTTGTCACTGGTTGATTTCTTAATGATAGCCATTCTTTGTGGGCTGAGATGAAATCTCAGTGTTGTTTTAATTTGCATTTCTTGAATGACTAATGATGTTGAACATTTTTTCATATATTTATTCACCATTAGTATTTCTTCATCTGAGAAGCGTGTGCTCATCTCAGTATTTCACTAAAATGCAAGCAAACAGAATGCAACAAAACATCAAGAAGATTATATACCATGACCAAGTGGAATTCATCCCAGGAATGCAGGATTGTTTCAATATGTGCAAATCAATTAATGTAATACACCATATCAATAGAGCCAAAGCCAAAAATCACATGATCATTTCAATTGATGCATAAAAAGCTTTTGATAAAGCCCAACACTTATTCATGATAAAAACCTTATAGAAAATTGGCATAGATGGACTATACCTCAATCTGCTCAAAGCCATCTATGACAAACCAACAGCTAACATTCTAAATGGTCAAAAACTGAAATCTTTCACTTTAAAATCAGAAACAAGACAAGGATATCCGTCACCACTCCTATTCAATGTAGTTCTGGAAATATTAGCCTGAGCAATTAGACAAGAGAGAGAAATAAGAGGAATAAGGATAGGAAAGGAAGCAGTGAAATTATCATTATTCACAGATGACATGATACTCTACATAGAAGATCCCAAAACTCCACCAAAAGGCTTGTAGATTTAATAACCAAGTTCAGTAACATAGCTGGATACAAAGTCAGCACTCAAACATCAATAGCATTCCTATACATAAACAATAAGCAGACTGAGAGAGAAATCAGTGAAACCACATCTTTCATAATACCATCTAAAAAATGAAATACTTAGGAATCAATCTAACAAGAGAAGTGAATGATCTATACAGTGAAAATTACAGTACTCTGAAAAAAGATCAAAGAGGATTTCAGAAAATGGAAAGATATTCCTTGCTCACAGATAGGAAGAACCAACATTCTAAAAATGGTCATACTCCCAAAATTGTTGTAAAGATTCAATGCAATCCCCATTAAAATTCCATTAGTATACCTCACGGATTTAGAGAAAACATTCCTTAAATTCATCTGGAACCAGAAGAGGCCTAGAATAGCAAAAGCAATCCTGGGCAACAAAGGAAAGGCAGGAGACATTACAATCCCTGACTTGAAATTATACTACAAAGCTAATGTGACAAAATCAGCATGGTACTGGCAAAAAAAAACAGACCTGAAGATCAATGGAACAGATTAGAAGATGCAGACAAAGCTACAAACACACTCAGCCACCTTATTTTTGACAAAGAGACTAAACATGTTCACTGGAAGAAAGATAGCTTCTTTAACAAATGGTACTGGAAAAACTGGCTTTCCACATGCCAAAGACTAAAACTAGACCCATGTCTATCACCATGCACTAAACTAAAGTTCAAAGATCTAAATATTAAAACAGAAACATTAAATCTACTGGAAGACAAAGTAGGTAAAACTCTCAAAGACATAGAGGTAGGCAGAGTGTTCATGAACAAAAACCAAACTGCACAGGAAATACTTCAAAGAATCAACAACTGGGAAAAGTTTCTGCATGTCAAAAGAAATCACCAACAGGGGCTTGGTATATAGTTCAGTGGCACAAGTACCTGCCTGGCAAGCACAAGGTCCTGAGTTTGATCCCCAGTACCACAAATAAATAACTTAAAAAAAAAGGAATCACATGAATTGGGAAAAAATTTTATCCAACTTCCCCTCAGACAAAGGACTCCTATCTAGAACATATAAAGAATTTTTAAAAATCAGGCCCCCAAAATTCAAAGACTCAATCCAAAAATGGGCATCTGAAATGCTTAAATTTTTTTGACCAATTTTGTATGCTTGTATCTGTGTTTCAGTTACTTTTCTCTCATTGCTGGGACAAAATACCTGATGCCCAAAATTAAGGAAGGAAAGGTTTATTTAGCTTCAGTTTGTGGAGGTTTCAGTCCATACTGGGCTGGTTCCAAAGCAGAGTGGCACATGGCAGAGGGCAAGCATTCATGACAGCATCACAGCAAAGCAACAAGAGCAAAAGGGAGGAATGGCGGCAAGCAGCCTCTTTCCCTCCCTTATTTTGCATGCAAACTACCCACTCCAAGGCTTGTGTAGCACTCACACCCATAATCCCAGCACTGGATCATGGATCAATCACAAATTCTAGAAGCCCTCCCCATGACTACATGAAGATTTGGGGAGACATGCAGACACAATCTGGAAATCAGAACAAGTAATTTGCAGACAATATGCAATATAAAAACCATTGTTGAATTTCTACTATCTTGATTAGTGAAACTCTATATTGTTTCTAATATTTTTACGTTTTTTTAAAAATTCTCTTTAATGTTTGACCAGTCTTGCATTCTTTTTTTTTTTTTTTTTTTTTTTTTTGCGGTACTGGGGATCAAACTCAGGACCCTGCGCTTGCTAGGCAGGCGCTTATTCCACTGAGCTATATCCCCAGCCCAGTCTTGCATTCTTATATCTGGTAATTGAGCACCTTCCCTGAAGATAACACTATGTAATGTGACAACCACTGTTAATTTTCTATCATCTTGTTTTGACATTCTGTACTGTTTTATTATTTTTATGTTGTTTTGTTTTTATCTTTGTTGTTGCTATTTTGTTTTCTTTTCTCTTTCAAATAAAAAAAGTAGAGGTTCCTCTGGAAGGTTCTGAGGAGAAACCTTCTAGACTCAATGCAGAGCCTAAGACTATCCACAGAGCTGACCTCTTCACTGCTTCCAGCGGCCCACACAGTGGAGGAAGCAACCGGCACCTCTCTCTTCTGCATCAGGGAGCATAGAGCAGGACCTGAAGCCTTAGAGCCCTGCCAAGCACCCACCCTGTACAGTGCCCCTTCAACCTATGCAAGGACATTCACATTCAGTCTTCTGCTGCCCACCATGCTGTATTTACCATGCTTATGATACCACTTCAATCAGTAGAAGTTCTTGGAAGCGACACATCTCAGTTTTCATGAGTAATGCCCAATCTCCCTCCAGTCATGTATGAGTTTTAAACATCCGGTCAGAAGCGAATGCCTGGTTGAAAGTCTTCCTGGTCCTGGAAATAAGCCATAGAAGGAAATTTAATCAAACCATCCCTGGAATGTTCCAGGACAGTAGTCTGCCGTCACAGCTGTGACTGTGGCCCCCGTTAGAGCCAGGGGCTTGTCTGCTTTGTAAGGCCTTCTCGCTTTAGGGTCTCATGATCCACGGGTCTCCAGGAGGAGACCTAAAGGCTGTAGGAGACCTGTAGGCTTCCCAGGCAGGTTCAAATGCGTCCAGAGCTTCAGTGATTGCCCCCTGAGCTCCCTCCCACCCCCTGGGCATACCAGGTGATTACCCAAAGATCCAAAGCCCCATTCAGGGGCTTAGGCCTATACTTCAGTGGGCTACTCTAGATGCCACCTTACCTCATGACAATCTGAAGTGTGGGCCAGTCAAGAGGTGTCACCCTCTGGGCTCTGACAATGTGACAAGCTGAGTGCTCAGAGTCATGTCTCTGACATGAGGCTTTGGCTGCAGGTACCTGGGCACCTATGTGCTCCAGTTCATCTTCTGTGTGTGGAATTTCTGCACTTGCACAATTGCACAACTGGCCAGAACATCCTGTCTGAGTCTGGAGACAGCAGTGAAGCTGGGGAGAACAGCGCACACAAAACCACCTCATTCTGACATCAAATGAGAGTTAGGGAGTCGGGGTGCCAGATCCCTCTCAGGGTCAGAAATTTGATGGAAAGGGTCACAGAACTCACAAAAGCTGTTGTGCCCCCGTTTACAGTTTCTTGTGCAGAAGGAGTACAGATTCAAATCAGCCAAGAGGAAAAGCCCACCCAGCAGGGTCCAGGAAGACCCCAAACATGGAGCTTCCAATGGCATCTGCTGGGAGAGTCGTGGACACACTGCTTTTCTGGCATCAGTGTGGCTTTGTGCAATGTTCCATCATCCAGCCCTTTGCCCAGGGCCCAAACACAGCCTGCTCACATGCTGGACCTTTCATCCACAGCCCTCGGAGGAAGAATTCTGCGTGATCTCAAGACCACAAGAAAACAAAGAGGCCTCAGGACCCCCTAGAGACCCCCTCCCAGGAGTGAGGCAAGGCCAGCCCTCCCTTGGAGTAATGTTAAGTCTTCTCTGTACTTCCTTGTGGGTGTGCACCCCCAAAGGCAGTATATGTCTTAACACCTCATTTTGCTCAGCGAATGGGACTCGAGCTCCACTGTGCAGTGTGAACCACAGGACTCACTGGGGACAATACAGCAGTGCACAGAAGTGAAGTGTGTCCGTATAGACCATGGTCACCAAGTCTGCAGTACCCACCATACCCTGAAATCCTAGAGAAGCCAGGAGCTTTCCCCACAGTAGCTTCTTCCACACCTCTGACCCCCATCCTGGGACTGAGCCTGGTGGGAGCAGGACAGGCCCATCCCAAGAGGACTGACCCCACATGTCCTTGCGTAGTAGAAAGTCTGTCCTCTGTGGGGCTGGACAGAAGTGGACAGAACTGGAAGGCCAGTGCGGGTCAGGTGGTCAGGTGTAGGGAGCCAGGGTTTGGTGTGTGCATGCCTGCTATACCTGTTCATGCTCATGTTCCCTGCATGTGTCTGTGTGCTCATCAAGCATGTGTGTGACTGCAGCTTGGTCTAGACAGTGGACCTGTGCACTCATGTGAAAGTAGTTGTCTCTGTGCCCAGCTCACCCCATACCACTCAGTGTAGGGGCCCATGGCATTCAGCTTTTTGTGCAGACGAGAAGCTGGGGTGAGTGATTGTCTTGGTTACTTTTCTCTCATTGCTGAGACAAAATATCCACCTCCCAGAATTAAGGAAGGAAAGGCTTATTTAGCTCACAGTTTGTGGAGGTCTCAGTCCATACTCGGCTGGCTCCAAGGCAGGGTGGCACGTGGCACAGGGCAACCATTCACTGCAGCGGAAAACAGCAAAGGCAGCAAGGGCAAAAAAGGAGGAGTGGCAGAAAGCATGTTTCTTCCCCTCCCTTATTTTGTACGCAGGGTACCAGCCCCAGGGTGGGTCTAGCATTCACACCAGTTATCCCAGCACTGGACCATGAGTCAATAACAAGTTCTAGAAGCCTGCCACATGACTTTATGAGGCCTTGGGGGGACAGCTAGACACAAACAATCAGTGATGTTCTAAGGGACAGGAGAGACCCCACCTGTACTCCCTCCTGCCCAAAGAGAGCTGAGAGTGCTCCTAGGAAGAGCAAAGCTGGGAAAGACCTGAATAAATGTTTCTGAGTTTTAACTTGTAACATTGAAAATATCACTAACCTGAACTCTAATATCCCCTGGAGTCCTTGTGTTTAACAATGAGTCACAAAATACTGGGCATTGATGACTCATTTTCTTATTACTTAGACCTCATGTGTCATCGTGACAGCATCCCCATGTCATCTCGGCTCGGCTATTGTTTAATACTTATGTCTCATTTAATTACTTTCTTTAATAAGAGCAGATACCTGGAAAATAGCATTTTAAAAGCCAGAAGCCACATCTTTAAGTAAAATTGTCCCTTTCCCAAAAATGGCATCAAAACAAAGAAGGGGTTAATCCGGCATGTTTATTTCTGGAAGGAACCTTGATTTTCCTAATACATTTCTATGCATCAGAGGGGAAAAAGCTAACCATAAAAAGACAATTACAGAGATGCAATCAAGCACAGATAGTAGTGTTCAGACACATCTCAAAGAACATTGAGAAGAGGAAGAACTGCAGATTTGGTTTTCTGTAGCCTCTTATAAATCAATTTTTAAAGTCGTTCTCTCACATCCAATGAGATAAATATGATTTCCATAGCCAATATTCACATCCAGAAAACAATATGCACTTTGTTCCATAATTATATGATGCCTATTATTTTAGCCAAGAGACATTATTTTATTTATTAGAGTCAGGTTCTCTTCAGACCCTGAGCCACAGGCTGGTAACATGCTCCGTGCTTACAGAAGAGCCATCACGCACCCAGCAACCCTTTCTGTCCCCACGGGTGACACATCCCCAGCACACACACACACACACACACACACACACACACACACACACGCTCACCGAGAGGCATACCCCTGCAGGAGCCAAGTGGCAGGCGGAAAGGGCAGACGGAGAGGTTAATGTCATCCACAACTTGGGTAAGACTTGAGCCCTCTACAAGGACAAGGAGTCAGCAAGACAGAGACCGGGCTGGGGAAGTAGGGCGCGGCAGGTACGATGTTCCTAGATGGTGGTGGATGCCGGCAGTGTTGCAGAGGGCTGAGGGGCTGGGCCAGATCCCCCACAACCCCTCCGTGGCTTGGGGGCCTGAGGACGGTCTGCATGAGGAGGCACCCGAAAAGCCATCTGCGTGGAAAGGACCATGCTGGGCCTTTTGGAGCAGAGGCTGCGGAGGGCAGAGGTGGGGGTCTCTGGGCCCCCCAAGATGGGAAGACAGTGGCTGTGCCCAAGGTGATCACAGGAGACATGGTTCAGAAAAGTGGAACCAGAATATATTCTCAGGGAGAGCCCTACTAAGGCACCCTGTGGAGACTGGCATTTGATCAGCTGTATGGCCTGGGGTTTCAGGGGCTGCCTTGGGGATTAAACAGGGTGATGCACAGTCACACCTTGGTATCCTCAAGGGATGGGTCAGGACCCCAGGGGATTCCACAATCTGCAGATGCTCAGATCTTCTGTGTAAAGTAGTGTATCATTTGCATATAACCTACATGCAGCCTCCCATACATTTCAAATCATCTCTAGATGCCTGTTGCTACCTGACACAATGTAAATGCTATGTAAATAGTTGTTACGCTGTACTCCCTAGGGAATATTGACAAGAAAAAAAGTCTGTGCAGACACTTTTTCTTTTGTACTAGTCATTGAACCCAAGGCCTTCACACTGAGCTACATCCCCAGCCCTTTTAATTTTGAGGCCAGACCTCACTGAGTTGCCTGGGCTGGGCTTAGACTTGCCAACCCCCTGCCTCAGCCTCCCAGAGGGCTGGGATTATGAGTGAGCTCCAACACACCCAACCCAGGCGCCACCACACCTAGCTCAGATATTTTCTTTTTCCTGAGTATTCTCAGTCCATGGCTGGTTACATGTGCAGATGCAGAACCTGCAGCCATGGAGGGCTGAGTTTACTTCAAGTCTGGCTCATAGCAACCTCTCGATTAACCTCTTGTGTGCGGGTGCTAATGGGACTCTTGGGTAATCCCTCTCGGGTGATCCCCAGGAGCTTCACACTTGGAGCAGCGCCTAGTCCGGGCTACTTCGAGCCTGAAGAAAGCTGCGGTCCGTTTGACCAGCAGCCTTGTGGAGATGGTAACAAGGACAAGGGGTGCTGGGCCCGACACTGGCTTCTGGAAAAGAGGCCAGGGGCGTGAGGAAGTCTCAGGAGGGTAGCACTGAGGGACAGTACCGCAGGCCAGACCAGGCTCCCTCCCTGAAGCAGCCTTTGGGGGCAGCATCTGCCCTGGATCCGAACACACCGGCACTAGTTAGTTTGCAAGCCCCTCAGTGACCCAAAGACAGGCTGCACCCCCTCCCAGGCCTCTCAGGATGCCTGCCCTCCCAAGCTCCTGAGAAACATATTTTCCTCCAGACTCAGAATCTGACAGAGAAAACTGCTTAGACTAGAAATATGTCATCCCAGCACTGACTAGCCATTAACTTTTCATAAGCAGCTCAGGTATGAACCCTTTATGGCTTTGTTATGACACAGGACAAATCAGCTATCTGTGGTTTTATTTTTATTATCGAGGTTTCCAGGGAATGGTAGGAACGGGGATCTTTTAGGCAGAATGATGTTTCAGTCAACTGCGGGGTTCCAGCGGCCCCCTCAGGCACAGTGCTCCCCCCGGGAGTGCCGCAGGCGTTGGTTCCTGACACTGGCAGCCAGCTGCATGTGCCCCATGACCCTCCTGCCTCTCCCCTGCCCCATGCCTCCCCCACCCTGCCCCACCCCATTTGAGCTAATTATCCAGAAAGCATTTTTAACAGACCCATGGTGGTCATGGCTGGACCCTGTGGGGTATCAATGTCATTGTTTCAGGGGGCAGGAGCAACCAAGGGACCCTCAGGGCTGCCCTGTGGTGAAGGCGGGGCTTCTATAGAAGTGAAAGCCCAGAAAGGTGTGTGTTGGGGGTGCTTCAGCATTTGCTGCAGGGCTCAATTATTCTTTTAATAATAACAGGAAAAAGAACACACACCCATATGTCCTGGGAAAGTGTGTTCACCAAACTCCTACAGGTCCCCCAACATCCCGTCAGGCAGATGGAACAGGCCTACTATCCCCAGCAGACAGGTGGAAAACCAGTGCCCACAGGGTCTGGGGGCGTCTGGCCAAGAGCAGGTCTCAAGCCAAACTGTGAACCTGCTGAGCCCCACCCGCTAGGCTTCCCCATCCCTCCTTGCAGACAACTGCACACAGCCTGCTTCTCACACTTGAGCCCCTGTGCCACCACTGCAAGGGCCATTTCCTCAGAGATGTCTGGAGGCTAAACGCAAACCCGGTCAGGGGTCTCCATGGAGTTGCAGGCAGTTCTGATGCTGACACCCACAGAGGGCACCGGAAGAGGCCAGCCCTGTGCACAGCTGGCGGCACAGTCCTTGTGCGGCTGCGCAGCGGCTCCCACACAGCTGACAGCTCCTGTCTGTCCCTCTGCAGCACTGACTCAAAGAGACCCACCGGAAAGCCTGCAGACACTGGCTGTTCACCCTCGGGCCCCCTTTTCCACCCCTGCCTTGACATTTTGTTCGCTGCATGTTTCTTCCCTCAGGCTACTCAGATCCCTGCAAGCTGCTGCACGAATGTGGGGACCCAGGCGGGATCAAACCATAGAGAAGCAGACTCCGGGCCGTGGTTTCCAGCTACTACCTTTAAATAGAACGCTGTGAATACAGCCACACTCACTAATGCTCTTGTTATTACGGCTGTTTTAATGCTATCATGGCAGAGCTGAACAATAGAAGTCATCAGACTCACAAAGCTGAAAATATTTACTATGTAGATCTTTACTAAAGCTTCCTGACCCCTGCTGTACACGGGACCCCCTCTCCAGAATCCAAGCTCCCTACTGAGTGGGCTGATCCCCATGAGAGATGCACGATGAGCAGAAGGGGCATAAGCGCTGCTTTAGTTAAAGCTGGAGGGAGCGTAGTGGGGGAGAGGGTGCCAGATGATCAAGACCATAAATGAATTATATGGCCTGGGCCCCCCAGTATGGTGAAGAGGTGACCCCCCAGGGCAGTCTGACTGGGCAAGGGAGTGGGCACGAAGCAGCTCTCTTCATAGCTATAAGATTTCTGTTTTCCTGGAAAAGCAAGACAGGCCCCTGTCCCTCCCAGCCAGTCTCACTGTCATCTGTGCCCATGCAGGACTTCGGAGAAGAGGACTCCCTGTACATCACCAAGGTGACCACAGTCCACATGGGCAATTACACCTGCCACGCTTTGGGCCACGAGCAGCTGTTCCAGACCCACGTCCTGCAGGTGAATGGTTAGTAAATGGCTCCGTGCATGTTCTCCTCAAAGCGTCCCTCAAAGCGCTGCTCATAGCAAGCCTCCCCCTTCCTGTGTTCTGCACCTTAAAGAAATCTCTTAATGCCGAGCTAGCCCGTCTCTCTCTCAAGCGGTTGGGAAAGGCTGGGTCTGTTGACTCGTTATCATGTCAGACTTCACGCAAAGCCTCCTCGTGTGATAAACCAAGAGCAAGAGCAGTGAGTGAGGCGCACGAGTCAGGCTAAGCTGCAGAGGCCCCGCCAGGCCCCTGCAGTGTGGAGCGCTCCCACAGGCAACATAGCACAGGGGAGCTGCCATGGTCTCTAGATCCAGCCAGAGCAGAAGCTGTGTCAAAACCACCACTGCTCTTCCAGTGGCATGAAGCCGAATGCCCTTGTACAGGTATCCTGGGCTCGCTCCCCTCTCTGACCCTCCATGGCCCTCCGTCAAGCTAAGCCAGGACAGACACAATGTGTTTTCCTTCATTCTCAGATCCCCGTGTTGCCTTGCCAGAAGCTGGGAAGAAATAACCCCCTCCCCATTATACTCCCACAAATATGCCAGCTAAATAAGTGCCTATTCCCAAGCACTTATTTAACCAGATCCTATGCTGAGCCCTGTATGTGGACCCTCCCTGTTGATATACTTTAACCCATTTGATAGGTGGGTTTCTAAGGAAGGTCACTTGCTGGGAGCCGCAAAACTAGTAGGAGTCATCCTGGAACCATAGGCCATGCTCTGACCTCTGTGTCACACTGCTGCCCATCTTAATGTGGCCCCTCCAGCCTACAAACAAGCCACGCATTGCCCAAGTTCTACAGAAGATCAGCAGCCCTGGGAAATTAGCATTGTCCAGCCAAACCCATCCCTCCTGCCACCCAGCAGGCCTGAGCAGGGTGCACACACACCAGGAAATGATGTGGAAGCACCAAGTCAGACCCAGATCCTTCAAGCCAGCTGGTATGCAGGGCTTCTGATCCCAGAAGCAAGGGGTCAAGGATTATTCTATCCTGCAGTTCCCCTTCACTGACCTCTGGAGGCAGAGCAACAAGGCAATAGAGACAGGCGGGTGTGCTCAGCTTGCCTCTGCAGTCACCCTAAAGGATGTTTCAACCTGTACATCCCCAGGCCCTGTCTTCTTAGTATTTCCCTTGAGCGGAGACACACTTAATCCTTTGGGTTTCGTGGCTGTGCTTGTTGGCCTTTGATGAAGAATCTGGGTTTTTCCAGACACAGCTCAAGGGCTCCTAGTGATGACACCCTTGGGTGAGCCAGCCAGGCTGGGGTTCAGGGGCTAGTCTACCATGCAGCCAGCAGGCAGTGTCTGGGACTCTTCCAACCAGGCTGGTCCAGGGGCAACTTGTGGCCAGAGGCTATGACGCAAAACAACTCCATATGGTTTACTCCAGGTGGCTCAGACCCACAAACAACTTGGGAAAGTGCAATCAACAGATGCACCAAGACTTGCAGTCCAGCCCTGCCCATGCTGCCCCTACTTTGTAAGAACCAAGAGCACAGGAGGGGACTTGAGCCTTGGGCTTCCTTTTATTCCTCCAAAGCAAATTGGAAGAGGGCAGGGAGCCTCCTGCCCAGGCCCTGAATAGCTCACAAGTGAGACCCTACAGATATCTCCAACTTCTGCAAGAAACTCTGTAATCTTAAATTCCTTAATAAATCAAGTGGCAAGTCCCTGGTGCTGGGAGGGCTCTTCTGCCCCAGGTCCCCCTGGAATTCTGAAACTGAGCTCAGGATGTGGATGAACCCAGTTCCTCCCGGTGTGGAGTCTGGAGCAAGGTTCCCGAGTACCATGTGTGCTCTGGGGTTTAAAGACTACTGTCTCCTCCCACCAGCTGAGATGTAACACCTAAGCTGGCCCAGGAAAGTTCTGTCAAGAACACCCCCACGGCGCGGTGCCAGCCCAGCCATTGTCGGGGCTCGGCTGAAGAGGCTGCACTGAGCCCTGGGAGTCTAACCAAAGACCAGAACCTTCTGGCTGACATCCAGAAAGAGGCCACTTGAGATCCATTTCCTAACTGCTAAGAGATTTAAAGACTTCTCCAGCCAAAGGGCTGTCACTAGCATGGGAGAGTGCACTGGGAAATCTATACTTCACGATCAGCTTTCTACCTCAGTAAATCAGCACGCTGTGTATGGTCCCACCGTGGCCAGGCCCTTGTGGTAGCTCTAGCCTCAGGAGTCCGTGAGCGCCCTGGGCTGGGCTAATGTCCAGGCTCTTGGGGTAGCATTCAAACCCAGTAGCTGTGGGACCACCCATGCTAAATTGAGCCTGTCCTTGCATCCCAAGGGTGTGACCCTGGAGAAAGATGGAGTTTTCGAAGTATCACAGAAGGCAAGCTTGCCCTGGCAGACTTAGAATGACGGTGTGCGCAGAACGATGGTGAGAGCAGGATGGTCTGAAAGAGACAACAGCAAGTAGCATTTACTGAATAGCTGCTATGGGCTGTCCCTGCCTTACAGACGAGGACACTGGGACTCACAGATTACATCATTTTCCCCTGACTCCCCCGCAGCTCGTAGTTGCAGGGAAGATCGTGACTATTGCACAGAGACTTGCTGCCCACCGGGTTGGGATATCATGGTGTCGCTGTGGGAGAATCCAGATGCAGGGTGCAGGGGTGGGCAGCCGGCAAGTCTTTGTGGGGCTGCTCCAGGCTCCACCCCAGGCAGTAGCTCTGCCCTCTTTTTCTCTGTGCCCGATGCGGAGCTCAGGCCCAGGTTGAAACAGCTGCCTGGTGAGAATCTGACCAAAAACACTGGCAGTGAGTCTCAGGCAGGACTAAGGGTGGGGACCACATGGCTCTCTGTCACCCAACTCCCACAAGGTTCAGCAGGTCCTGTACAGGATCCCAGTGCTTTTTGGAATCCCAGAAAGGGGGCTGGGTCACTGCAGGAGGCTCAAGAGGTGGTGGGCATGGGCGTCTTTGCAGGCTACGGCCAGTGCCAGGGAAGGAAGCCTTTGGACAGGGGCAAGTGGAGGGTGGGGAGGGCACCACGGTGCTCGGGATGGCAGGCCCATGCCTTGCCAAGCAGCCTTGTGGGGAGGAGCAAGAAGGCAGCAGCTTTCCTCTGCACAAGATGCTCCTTGTCACCCTCTGGCCTGACAGAGCATGGAAGATGACCTTGAGCAGCCTCAGGGACATTCAGCCCAGCCATGCTGTTGGAGTCCAATTTGGCCTCCCTCCGACCCCACAGATTACCTGGCTCGCCGTGTGGAGGCTGAGCTGAAGTGATGACCCCCCTATGCAGACAGAGTTGCTCTGCGTCCACTTCCTCCAACTTTTCCCCTTGTCAGAAGGAAGATGGGGGGATGGGAAGAACAAGAGAGGGGCCAGGCCGGCTCTCTGGGCGGGAGCAGGGTCTGGGCTGCTCCCCTGGGCACAGGGCAGACCAAGCCGGCTGCCCCACTGACAAAGGCTGAAGACATGAGCCCTGAGCCAGTGACCCACGCAGCCTGGGTCAGGTGCTGGGCTGCTTCTTTCTTTCCAAGAGTCTTAAACAAGTAAACAAATACACCCATGAAATGGGAATAACAGTAGTATCTCTTGCCCTAGGGACCTGATGGCACAGGACATGGATAAAATGCTTGGGAAATGGCTGTGGTGAAAAGTGAGATGCGCAGCCCAAATATTCATCTCAAGCTATATTTAAGTGTAGTTGTGGACACACACTACAGAGCCGGTAGGATCCTAATCCATCGCACAGGCTGGGCCACCACCCTCAGGGCCCGTGTCTCCCATGAGTCTTCCCTGACATGCTTGCCCAAAGGGAACCCTTTCAGGCAGCTACTTCCTCTCTCAAATAATTAGTACAACCCCCCATAGTCCAGGCCTCCCAGAGATGAGGCCCAAACCCTGACATGATTTATAACTTTGTGCAAACCTCCCACATTGCTTTCATAGGAGGAACAGGAACTTCAGACATAAATGATGAATCCATTAAATTAAAAGTACCCTCGACCTTCCATAGTTCAGACATGTGGCGATTCATTCCCAGAACACCACAATAATCTCTAAATCTGTTTATTATTCCAGCTTGGTGCTTTTGTGACTGCACCTCTTACTTAAGGACGTATTTATGCTGCCTTTCACCTCAGCTATGATCGATGCTTCCCAAAGAAAGTGGGCCTTTGCGTTGTGTTTTCATTAGATTTTGCAAATGTACAAGAAAATGAATGTGTTTGCCCAGGATATATTAATTTCAAATTATTTTTAGATTCAGATCAACCCAAAAGGAAGAGGGCAGAGCAGAAGCAAAGGGGAACAGCTGTGTCCTTGTAGTGTGGCTGGGAGAAAGCTGTGCCCTTCACCCTGCTCTGCAGGGCCCCTTGGGACTCCAGAGGCCTGTGCAGACCCTTCCCTGGCCTGGGGAGGTTGGCTCCAGACTGTGGCATCATAGAAGCCACAGCTCTACGCATAGCAAGCAGAGTGGGAAGGTGGTCGTTCCAGCCAGGCCTGTTCCACCCCACTCAGCGGCTATCCTGTCATCCACACTTCCATCGTATAAGCAATGATGAGGGCTCAGTTTTAAAAAATCTTCCCAGCCAGTGTACACCTGTAATCCTAGCATGCTGAGAGGCTGAGGCAGGAAGATTGCAAGCCCAACAGGGTAATTTAGTGAGTTATGACCTCAAAAAATAAAGGGCTATAAATATAGCTCAGTGGAAAGACCCTGGGTTCAATCTCCAGTACCAAAAACAAACTTTTTTCCTCATCAAATAGTCAGTTTAAGGGAAGATGGGCTTCTTGCTTCTTGGGTCTGCCTTACGGGTCTTGCACTCTTCCTGCACAATAGCAATCAGAGAAGACCCAGGCAGCCTCTGGTGCTGCATGAGCTCAGGTGCCCACAGCTCGCTCCCTGGCTGCTGGCCTGGCCATGCGCGATCCTCCTCCACAGTCACCACTCAGGAAACAAGGGCAGGCCTGACCCACCGCCCCTTCTCCCTGTGACTCCTGTTTCCGAACCAGGGCTCACGGCCCCATGCTTAGAGGCACACACGAGCACACATGCGCACTGTGATCCAGTGCTGCCCACCTCTGGGCCTCCTCCGCTCCTGCCACACTACAAGGCTGCCAAGTGCCAGGCCCATGAACTCCAGATTCCCCACCGCACCTGTCCTGCTGACTTCCTGCCACCCACGTTTGCCTCCAGCTGCACATCACTCTGCAGGGTGCGACCACTGCCTCATCCCACAAAAGCCCAGTGACCTGCCCCCTCCACCCACCCTGGACGGCCAGCACTGGAGATGCAGCTGAGAGCAGACAAAGTCCACACCCTGCACCCTATGGCAGGGACGCCCACTGAGGTGTTGTGCTGGTAGCTGCGTTGCTAAGTTTGGGTTTCCGGTGAGGTCTGAGCTGGAGGTAAAACTGCAGGTGCATCAGAGGATGGGTGGTAGAGAAAGCCAGCGGAGCAGGCTGGAACATCAAGGGGTGCATGCACATTACAGAATGAGTCCCAGAGACCCGGGACTCAACCTGACAGCCTGGGGATTCGCAAAATGCCAGCGAAGCAAATGAGGAAGGAGGAGGCCCAGGAGTAGCCCAGAACTAGGAAGGCTAGGGCCGGCAGTCGGGGGAAGATGGTATTTTCGGAAAGGGTGCCCAGCTCAGTGCTGCAGGCAATCAGAGAATGAGCCGCTGGGTCAGCACCAGCATACAGCGGTCACCACGCCTGGAGAAGAGCAGTTTCAGGAGAGTGGTGGGGTACAGTGCGATGGGCACTGGCTCAAGGGAGAGTGAAAGAGACAGGTTAGAAGCAGGAAGTGTGAACAGTTTCTCGAGGTGAGTGCAAGGAGAAAAACGGGGTGTTGCTGGGGGAAGAAGTGGGAGTACAAAGAGTACCCCCTTCTCTCAAGGTAGGAGGAGGGAGAAGCGTCTTTGGGGGTGACAGCAAAGATAAATAGAAGGGAGGAAATTGAGGAGTAAGACGGATGCTGGAGGCGGGTCCAGGAAGAGGGAGAGAAGGGAGGAATCTGTGAATGAGGTGGGCAGGCCTTGGCGCTCAAAACTGGGCATTTTTTCTGGAGAAGGGCAGAGTGGTCGAGAGGTAGTTACGAGGGCCACAGAGCACTCCAACCCCACCTGCTAGCCCAGAGGTAGAAAGAAAAAGGGGCCACCACCCAGACACTGCAGCAGCAAACAAGTTTCCATGGGCACTCAAACCTCTGCTCACGGAGACAAAAGTGTCGTGCGTTTTTACATGCATTGGTTCATCCCACTCCCTTGACTTTTAGGCAGGTTTTCCTTTGTTCTAGAACATTTCCATGCACTTCAGTTCAAACTTGGCACTGAACTGGTCTGTAAAGGCTTCTGAAGTGGGAACAACTCAAGGTCTCATCAGGAGCCTATTAGATAGTTGCAAATTCCTTTGTCCCTTGAAAGCTATGGACTCAACCCCTGGAGGGTGAGCTGTGCTTTACCACTGTGATTGAGATAGATGTTCCAGTATGAAAACCTCACAATTCCACAGTTGCCCGTCAAAGATCAGGGCTAAGGCCAAGGCCGGTCATCAGTGCCAGTCCACAAACCACCATGGAGATGTCCGATCCATTGCCTGAGTTCCCCATCTCCCTGGACAAGCTCTGTACCAACAAAAAGACAGGTAGCCCAGGCATCCGGAATGGAAGTGTCTCTTGTATGAGTTGGGAGAATTGGAGGCCGCTCTCCTGGTCTTCTGGGACCACCATCCCAGACAGTGTTCCCCCAAAACCCCCTCTGGGAGTGATCCTCACTCCTGCGCTGAAGTGTTGCATCACCTTGCTCAGCTGAAAAGCCCATGAGCACAGGGAGGGGGCTCTCATTCACGGCGGTGTGCACAGTGCCCCACACTTGGCTGGCATTTCAGAAGAACTGGCTACACGATGTTGAATTGAAGGAGCTTTGCAAAACCCACCAAGGTCATGAATGGGGTGTGGCAGGCTTGGAGATGAACCCCTCAGCCTCCACTTGGTATCAGAACACTTGGCAGTGTCTGATTGAGCAAAGCGACGATCATCGCTACCCTTCTCCAAATTTCCTCAACAGCTGTCCTTGCTGCTGCTTGTACAGATTCTTCCTTTCTGCATAAATTGAGAACTGTTTTGTCAAACCCCAGCCACTTGATTTAAATTGGAATTAGATGAAATGTATGGCTGCATTTGGCAGATCACGTTTCTTAAAAGAGTCCAAGAACATCTCTGTCCAATTATATGAGACTCTATGATGTCAGTGACGCTTTATACTTTCTTTCTCTTAGGATCACTCCATTTTCCGCCTGGTCATCTCTGATGTAATATATATATATATATATATATATATATATATATATATGTGGAAGTTTTTAATTTTGTACATTTTGGTACTAACCCCTTTATCGAACTAATTAATCCTTACCATTTTTGTGGTGTCACCTGAAAGATATCCACATAAAATGTCACTTTTCCCCATCGTTCTCTGTCTTTTGCCTTCCGCTGATGGCACCTGCTTATCATCTGAGTCTAATGCTACCTCCTTTCTTTCCTCCTTTTTTCTCTTTCCTGACTTAATGTTTCCTCATTCTGAAAAGACTGGTGCTGTTCTTTCTTTTTAGAGAGATATTCTCCATTGCAAGAGGAAAATACCATTTGGTTCCTATTTTATTGAGGTTTTTTTTTCCCTCCCAATAGATGGATTTTGGATTTTTTCAAAAGGTTTTTCAGTGTCTAGCAAGAGAATCAAATGGTTTTTCTTATGACTGCCTTTGACTTTGGATATTATTAATTATAAATTTCCTAGCCATTGAAACATATTACCCTAGTCACAGTGTGCTGGTTCTGTACCAGGCTAGATTTGAGTTGTCCACAGTGAACTTAGGGTTGTGGTCTCCCTAGTCCCAAGTCTGTAGCTGCCCCCTTTCCATGTCTCTGTCCCTGTCCCTGTCCCTGTCCCTCTCTCTGTCCCTCTCTCTTGCTCACTTGCTCTCTGTTAGATTTTGGTGTTCAGGTTATACGACCTTCTTGTTGGAATTTGGAATGTCTTCTCTATTCTATGCTCTGGGAATTATCCAGGCCTGTAGTATATACAAAGGAAATCTGTATAACCAGTGAGAGTCCCTTTTGGATTAGCACTGCTTTAAATTTTTAAAAATATTCCCTCTAATTCACTGTTGGTACTTTAAAGTTTCCTCTTAAATGATCTGTTTCATCAAAATTATCACATTTACTACCCATAATTGAATATAGCAGTCTCACATTTCTAATACGCTCTGGGCTTTCTCTCCTTCATTTATGAAACTTACCAGAATTTAATAAATTTATCAGTTTTTATAAACAGCCCGCTCTTAGATTTATTTATCAGTTATTCTTTCTTGGCTTTCTAACTGATTCATCCTTTTCTGCTTCTATCTATTGATTCTTCTGCTTTCTTCAGGTTTGCAGTGGGGTTGCCAGGCAGGCTGGTACAGAGGAGATGTAGCAAGGGCCCACGCTTACCGAGGCCCACGTCCTAGCCACGCCTAGTCCAGAACTCTGGTCCCGCTCCACCTCTGGCAGGCACCCAACAGCCAGTGTTTCTGGGCCGCAAGCACCATCTCAGTGCTCTTAATTGTAACTTCCCAGCCACAGTTCCACCCTTTCAACTTGAACCCCATTCCTCTCTCGCCCCAGGTGAGCAGTAGGGCGGTTTCTTTCTTTCCTCTGTGAACCCAGGAGGTGGAGAAGGGAGACGCGCATCTGTGTTCCATGCAGCCCCGAGCAGGCTTGTGCTCAGTGCCTCTTGCGGTCTCCATCTCGATGATATGTAACAAAGAGAAACTGGGCAGACGGCCAGACAGCCCTGTTCTCGGACCTCTGACCTATTGGGCACAGGGCACTCTGAGTTTGTGATAGTGACACAGCTCTGGGCTATTTGAGGGTGAGATCATGGCCTTTGCCAGTTGTCCATTTGGATTTCACCTTTTCCTCTCAACTTTGTCCCCAAGATTGGCCAAGGAAAGGCTTGAAACTCAAGCAGAGTTGATCACAGGAGTTGCAGTTCCTTTCTCTCAATGAGGCAGTGGAATTTCTCTTGCCCTCTGCCAGCCCAAGCATAGATTACTGGGATTCTACTACCTCGCTGTGCATTGTGTCCTCCTATAGAAGCATAACTGTGCTGTATGCTCTGATTCCAAGAAAGATTCTCTCTTCTAAAGGACTGGGATGGAGCTAGGGATATAGCTTAGTGGCACAAATGCCTACCTGGCAAGCACAAGGTCCTGGATCCAATTCCCAGTACAGAAAAAAAAAAAAATTCTGTTACTAAAGTACTGGGATGCCTTTTATGTTGAACAACAGAAACTTCTAGATACCCCTAGGGAAAATGCTATTGATTTTATTTCCTGAGCCCAGGGCTAAGAGCAGGCAGAAGGGTCTTCCAGGCGGTCTTCACCAGGTGTCTCCCCACAGCCAGCCTGTGAGAGAAGGCAGGGCACCATGGGAGATCCTAGCGCCCTCCCTCCCCCGCCAATCTGACTTGTGGGCGGCACCACATCCTCAGCCCCATGCTGAACTGCCGTGGCCCCAAGAAGGGCAACCTGGCCTTTCACCTGGGTTCCAGGGCTTGGAAAGTGAAGAAATAAAAAAGACCCACTGAAAATCAGTGGGCGTCACAGAGCGATGATGTAGTTACCCTGTCCGTCAGTGCCCGTAAGTGCTTTGTGAAACATTTCGTACAAGAAATTAAGCCCTGCCCAACGGTTTTCTGATAACAGAAATAATATATCTGAGTTCTACTTATTCAGAAATAAGTTCCAGGGACTGTTGCTCTTTACATGTAGCAGCTGAAGGGCATTAAATATTTAGATGTCTTTGTGATCACACTTAGAATAACGATGGAAGCCATGAGTTACAGGGTACAACGCCTGGCGTGTTTGCTGCCTGCAATCCATTTCACAGCCCTTTCTTTCAGACCTTGGGCTGCCAAAGAGGATCACTGTGAGCTGGCAAAGAGAAGAAGTCCTGAGTCCCCTCCTGGGCTCACTCTCTGGAACAGTCAGGGTCCGGCCACAAGTGCAAGGCCAGGTACGGGCTGTCTCTAACCTGTGCTGGTTCTCATCCACAGTGCCACCAGTCATCCGCGTCTATCCAGAAATGCAGGCCCAGGAGCCTGGGGTGGCAGCCAGCCTGAGATGCCATGCGGAGGGCATTCCCATGCCCAGAATCACTTGGCTGAAAAATGGCATGGATGTCTCAGCCCAGATGTCCAAACAGCTGTCCCTTTTGGGTAAGAACCCCCATGTGTCTATGGGCAATTCCCATCCAGCCCAAGCTGACCCTCATGGGTGGAAACAGGAGACAGGCTTCTTTTCTGTGTCCAGCGTGCTAGGAGGCAAGGGATGTCTCCCCCAGATTCCCCTAATACCTGGGCTTCTGTGGTTCTTGGGGACTTTCTAGGAGCCATAGTGAGAAACTGTCAATCAGTTTCCAGGTCACCCTTGGGTAACTTCAGCTGTGTCCTTCTATCCTGGGCACATTATCAGGGACATTGGCTGCCCCTGCCCAGCCCTGCCCTTTGTGGCTGTGTCTGGCCACCCCAGCAGTGTCCTTCCTGCAGCCAATGGCAGCGAGCTCCACATCAGCAGCGTTCGGTATGAAGACACAGGTGCGTACACCTGCATTGCCAAGAACGAAGTGGGTGTGGACGAAGACATCTCCTCGCTCTTCATTGAGGACTCAGCCAGGAAGACCCGTGAGTTCACCCTTGCCTTGAAGCTCCTGGCCAAGCTGGTTGGGGGTGTCGGTGGCAAAAGGGCACAGAATGAGTGGGGCCACAGCCTCCAACCACGAGCCCCTGAAGACTGTGGTAAACTCACAATCCCCGTGCAGAAAACCCCTAGTCTGCTCCGGAGAAGGGGGCTCCAGTGTCCCCGCCCCACTTCTGCCTCGTGGCTGTGTGACCGGAACCTCTGCCTCTTGGTCACAAAAGTTCTCAGCCATCCACCCACCAGGTGCCGGGTCCACAGTGACCCACAGACTAGCTCGTGCACATGCTAGTCTGCCTTCATTTGCAGTTTGGTCTGAATATATTACATTGAAAATTCCAGAAATAGAAAATTTCATACGTCTTAATAATGTTAGAAGTATATTGTTATAATTATCATGTTGTATTACTAGTTATAGTTAATCTCTTACTGTGCTTAATTTATAGAATATTATAGGTACATACATATTGGACAAAAATAGACTCTCTAGGGCTCAGTACTGTCCAGTTTCTGGCATCCTTAGAACGTGACCCCCACAGGTAAGGAGGG
Source organism: Dinomys branickii (assembly GCA_004027595.1). NCBI lineage: Eukaryota > Metazoa > Chordata > Mammalia > Rodentia > Dinomyidae > Dinomys > Dinomys branickii. Next base: position 45,706 of record PVLD010001640.1, on the reverse strand, counting down.
AGTGCTGGACACGCAAACCACTGGGAGCACGGGGGTCCTTACTCCAGGGATTGTCACGGATAAGTCACAAGGCAGCCAGCCTCACCCCCCTCGTGGGAAAACTTTAGCTCTCAATATTTCTCTCCTTCCCTGACCTGTTCCACTTCAGTTCCCCTTGGCCACAAAAGCTGCCCCTGCCCTCACTGGCTCTGGCAGTTCACCTGCACGGGTCATCCTGACACAGGCAACTCCTGCCATTTGGGCCCTTCTGGGCTGGACGCCCCTCCCTGTCACTTGGGGTTCAGGCTGTTCTGGCCAGGGACATCTCCTCACCCCACCCCACCCCCGCCAGAAGAGAGCTTAAAGGCCCACGCTTTCTCAGCTCGGGGCTACCTTGGTCCGCTAGGTAGCCTGCTACTCTGTCCTTCCCCCAATAAAGACTTCTCTTATGTCAGAAGGTCTGGTCTGGTTCCCTGTGGGGTCTCGGTCTCTACCAGTCACCCTGGTGGGTGAAGTGTGCTATCCCTGCGGTCACTGTCTCCCTCACCCCACCCCACAGGCCTGCAGGGAAGAATTCATGAACATGGATGCTGGTCCCAGTTTCTTGCCCTTGGTCAAAGACTCCAAGCTAAGCCTTTGTAATCAAGGAGATAAGCAGAAGGCTTTCGCATGTTCTTCCTAGGAGAGTCCTAGAAGAAATCAGCTCCCCTGGCAATAATTCAGGAAATCTGGGAGAAATGATTTTTACTCCTTAGCAGTCACAAAATACGGGAATCTCATCAGCTGCTGTGATCCTAGGGCCTAATCTCAAAGGTTCATGTAGGAATCAAAAGGGCCCCAAGACCTGGAAGCATGCCCTCACGTCCACCGCTGCTAGGCCGATACTCTAGCTAGGACTAACAAATGACGCAGCCTCTATGAGCGATGGGCTGGGTACCAGTGCGTTTCTGTGCGGGATGAATCACTGCAGTCAAGCTCTGACCTGGCTTTCTTCTTTCCCTTCTGGCATCCATGTCCCTGCTCTCCTCTCTGCTGTCCAGTGGCAAACATTCTTTGGAGAGAGGAAGGTACTGCATTTGACTGTTCTATGTCATGCCTGTGACTGTGTGTGTCTGCGGTTCTGTGAGGGCCCTGGTCTCTGTGAGCCACTGTCAGCTTTGGGACCCTGAGCAGTGCACCAGTAGGGCCCACGGGCCAAATCCAATAGGCGGGGGGAGGTCAGCATCACACTCAAATGGTACACATGTCAAACCAAATTAAAAACCAGTTAGTGTATCTGAAAATGGAAAGTTTCCATTGAAAGCTGCTCATAACCTTGGCTAAAACAGACCATTTGGCAGAAGCTCCCCATCAGATCTGGGCCTTCTGCTTTTTTGCATATTCATTAGCTATATTCATGCTGGGTTTCATGCTTTGTTATCTTATATTGCTTTTAAAAGACCAGAGGGCTTGGGATGTAGTTTAGCGGTAGAGCACTTACCTAGAATGCATGTGGTCCAATCCCTAGCACTTCTAAAAATAAATGAACACAATTGAATTTAAAAGATATCTCCCACCCCACCCCCCAAAAAAGGTGTATATCCCTCCTGTTATCAACAGTAGCTGTGTCTTAATAATTATGCTTTAACTGAGAAAATTATACAGAAAAAAAGCAACGATTTCTATAAATGTGTATTTTTCAATGTATAGATTTTCAAAAGTATATCTTGTTTATGAAACAAATCTTTAGCTACTGGACTGAGCCATATGTAAATGCTGTTTTTGTTTATCAAAAATGGTCTGATATTGACAATTTATGGTCCAAGAATAGCTCAAAGACACAGGAGCTGGGACCAAGTCCTGGGTCACTGCTTGTGTGTGCCCATGAGCAAGTCCCAGTCCTCATTCTGCGACCTCAGAACCAGAGCTGAGCCCAAATCGCCTTGGGTGACTTGTCCTCCAGTTGGGTGGGCAGAAGAGGAGTGGGGGGGGATGCGCCTCATGCTACGAAGGGAAGCACAATAGCTTCCTCTGGAAGAACCAACACGTTTCCTTTCATTTCTCCAAAAGAACTTCACATGGTTAAAGTTCTTTTGGGAAGAATGTTGTGCAGACACAGCCTCAAGACTGTCTCCTGAATGTCAAGCACGAAAGCTGTAGGTCTGAGGGAAAAGAGGCAGAAGCCAGAACATGAGGAATTGCTGCCAGCAGCAGCTGCGCTGACCGTGACCCGCACCTTGTTTCTCACAGCCGTCTGAGCCTCGCAGCTAGCCAGTGTGCACTGTTTACACACCATGTGTTCGGGGCGGTGTTCTGCTAAGACAGGTTGCTGCAAATGGCCTCAGGTTTCAAAAGCAAAGAGCTAGAAAGGATGCAGCAGGCCCTGGGAGGTGTGAAATGACCTGCAGAAACGCAAGTGCCTGTGTCAGACCCACAGCTACCTCAGGGCACAGGGTTAGCACTAAGAACAGTGCCACAGCGAGCAACTTCCATCGTTCATGGGAGGCTGGACGCACTTGTTGTCCCCTACTAGGGCTCCAGAACCGGACGTAGGGGGTGCAGAAGCGAAAAGGAAGGGCCCCAGGCCTCACGGCATACTCACATCTCAGCAGGAGAAAGCAAAGCCAAAGCCAAAGGCTCCTTCAGACCCCTTTAGCAGAAGCTAATTCACCAGATGCTTCCGGGGGCTGGCTTGTGAGCCTGGGTCACCCGAGAAGTCAGTTATGTGTTGAATGCATATCTGTGGAGCCTCATATTGCAGTGCTGTGAGCAGGCGCTGGGCTCCACTGGAAATGTAGCTACTGCTGTGCACTCCAAAGAGTGCGTCTTAAATTGGTTCTTATAACTGCAGATTTTCCCATGACTCCAGGGGGGTTGTTCCTGGTGTCTGTGGCATGGCATGGATCGGAGCCCTCCAGCCCCTGGGTGTTAATGGAAACCATTTGCTAAGTGGGTCAGAGCACAGGTGAGCTGGAATTCTGGCTCCAGGCGTGGAGAGGCTGTGGGGTGGAGACAAGGCATCTGCCCACTGCCAGCCTCATCTGGCTCCTGAGGGACACCCAGGACTGTCCATCAGGAGCTGGGCCACGCACTGCCTGGCCAAAGCAGCTTCTGCAGGGCTGGGTCCAGCTACACAGTGCGGCAGGAGCCATCCCACCCAGAGTCCCTTGCAGCACAGGTGGTCATGGAAGTTAAGGTCGTCTTACCACCAGGAACCCCAAGCCACACCAAGGGCCCTGCTGTGCACACTGGCAACAGCCGGTCACCAAGTCCTCTTGAGTCCAAGACTACTGCCTATAGTCCTTGGAAGGAAGCGAGATGGTTGCTTCCTGTTTTCCAGTTTTATTGTTTTCTGACTCACTAGAAACTTACCCAGACAGTCATTAAGCCACCACACCAACTTTCTCATCGTGGTAGAAAAGAATTCTTTTGTATTTTTCTTAGAACTTATATAAATCCTGATTTTCTAGTATTAAAAGAAATGGAGAGGGAGAGCAAGGGAGAAGAGAAATGGGGAGAATTCTCGATCTTACATCTCTCTGCACCATGTCTGCCCTACGGAGAGACAATGGGCAGAGGTAGAGGTAGCACGCAGGGTCTAACCCCAGCTCTGACACAGAGGCCGGTAGCCCCAGCCAAGCCCTTCCCATCCTTGGTCCTCTGTCTCTTTACCTTGAAAGTACCCAGTGGAACTATCTGGTCCCCCAGGGCCCTTCTCCCAAGGATGTTCTCCCCAGACATCCACAGCCCTAGACCAGGGCAGGGGCAGGCGGGTAGGCAAAGCTGAGTGTGTGCTGCCGTAAAACTCAGGCTGCCCCAGAGCGGGGCAGAATTGGGACGAGCTGTCTGGAAGGAGGGGGAGACAGGCCAGGACCAATGTGGACAGAAGAGTACCACCCAACGCCTCCTTGGGCCCCCACTTGCAAGGAGCAACACGGTCTATAAATGCTTTAAAGGCAAAAGCCTTTACCTTTTTGGCACCATCTGAACCAGTCTGCTTTGACTAATCTGCACCAACCACCCAAGGGATGTTTTCCATTTCCGAGGGAAAGATCAAACAAGTGTCAAAGGCAAGGCCATGGGGATTTGTAAACTTGCGTTGGCAGCCAGTCCTAAATGGGGCAGCTGTGTGTGTTCAGGGCAGCTTGGCTACTGCAGAGCTGGAAATGGGCTTCTCGGTTCCCAGCCTTAGGAGCCCTTTCTCCCCACACACCGTCACCATCAAGCAGGGTGTCTCAGCTGGCTGCTCACCCCACCCCACTTTTGCCGGGAACTGCCCTTCGTGCCTGTGCCCGCTGCACCCAAACTGCCTGCATCGTGTGTGCTCTGTGTTGCACGTGACCTCCCTGAGGCCTGCTCGTACAGGGGCCCGACCGTGCTGTGTTTGCCCCCACCCAGGCCTCAGTGTGGGAAACATGTTCTACGTCTTCTCCAACGACGGCATTGTCATCATCCATCCTGTGGACTGCGAGATCCAGAGGCACCTCAAACCCACAGAGAAGATTTTCACGAGCTACGTGAGTCTCTAGGGCTGGGGTAGCTTCTACATCACCGGCAGAAAAATTCTAAAAGTCATCCCCATGTGTGCCCTGCATATCTTAAGTTCCACTAGCTGTGTGTGGTGTGGTCCCCAGTTGTTCTGAGGCTGAGGGAAGAGGAGGCCGAGGAGGAGGCTGAGCGTTCTACCTCTCCTTTCTCCAGCCAGCAGCCTCTGCTATGTGCCAAGCCCCGGGCGAGGCCCAGGGATACATGTAGGTTTCTGGTTTCTCAAAATTGAGAGCCATAGGATGGAGACAGTGATGTGAACAGACACCTGCCAGGCAAGCATCTCTCAGTGACCCCCAGGGGACTAGGGAGAAAGCATGAGCTCACAGGAATGAGACCCGGGCCAAGTAGAAAGTGAGAATTGAGGGGACAGAGGCAGAAGAAAGGATTGCTAGTGGTGGCTCCAGAAAAAGTATTTCCTTGCTCAAGTTACAGCTGGCGAGAAGTCTCCCAGGGCCAAGCCTTCCGTTCCAGGCCTCTTTCTGTTTCCCACCTGGTTTCATGGGATACCCTGGGCTCCTTGCAAACAGAACCTACCATCTAGCGTAACAAGATGCTACTACTCTGCGTAAGAAGACAAATAAATGTATAAAACCAAGTGTCGAATGAGAACCACGGCAGAATTAAGGGCATAAGGAGTGCTAGAGTGGCTGAACTAGCAGAGGTCAGAGAAGGCCTCTCAAAAAGGTGACATCAAAGCAGAGAACTGAAAGAAACAAGAAAATGCACTAGATAGATACGTGGAGAAGAGCATCCCTGGCAAGGGAACAGCTGCTGCGAGGCCCGGCATGGGAGGGCGGCAGGATCTAAGCACAGCAAGCATGCCCGCGTGCAGGGGACGAGGTGCATAAGGGAGAGAACAGCAGGGATCAAAATGTAGACAACCCTGTGGATCTCAGGAAACACTGGGGTTTTGTTATTAGGGTGGGAGAAGTCAAGAGGGCGTGTGATCTGGCTTACATTTCCCTACAACCGCTGTGGTCACAGCATGGAGACTGGGCTGGGGAAGGGTGGGCTAGGACCAAGCAGCAGAGTCTGGGGATGGTGGGGATGGTGTGCTGGAGCCAGGGTGACACCCGGGGGACACCCAGGACTGCAGAGAGGAAGAGTGAGAAAGTGTAATCACTGGGTCTATTTTTAAGGTAAGGCTGAAAGGATTTGGGATGTCTTGGCTCGGAAATGAAGGCAGAGGGAGAAGACTTAAGGATAAGCTCAAAGATTTTGGTCCAGGAAAGTAAAATAACAGTGCTTTCGGTTTTTGAGTAGAATGAGCAGAACTGGGAGGGAGATGTGAGAGGTGGTCTTGTACATTCAAATTTGAAATCCACATTAAACCATGAGGTGAACGGATAGTTTGCTGTGGGCACGTGGACTGTATTTCAAGTGATGGGCTTCGATGAGATCAGTGGAGGAGGAGGTTTAGAAAAGAAAAGAAATCCAGGAGCGAAGCCTGGGACTCCAGCAGAGAGACCTGCAGACAGAGCAGAGAAGGCTCAGCTGCTGCGGGTGGACGGGGAGGAGGGAAGCAAGCACTGGTCAGCACCTTCGGACGATGGCTCAGGTTCGGCACAGCACTGGCTCCTGTGTTACTTAACAGCTAAGGGGTCCGTGTTGACCTTGCGAGCACAGTGTGAGCCTCGTGGATGAGAACTAAAGCCTGAGGGGAAATGAGGAAGAGGAGTAGGAGTCCGAGCCAGTGATGGGGACAAGAAAAGGGAACCACACAAGAATACTGAAACTGCTGACTGAAAGAGGACAGAGGGGGTGACAGAGAACTGTCCCATTGAGGTGGAAGAAGAAGTCAGTGCATGGAAAGGTTTGTGAGCAATATTCTGTCAGTCCCAAGGAAGTGGGAAGAAAAAAAAAAAAAAAAAAAAAAAGGAAGTGGGAAGGGGGGACCGAGGAGGGTCAGGGAAAAGGAAGGAAGAATGCCCATGGTATGTCTCTCTTTACAGAAAGAAATCTGTCCCCGAGAAGGAGATGCCACCCAGCGGTGCCAGTGGGCGTCTGCAGTCAATGTCAGGAACCGGTACATCTATGTGGCCCAGCCGGCACTGAGCAGAATCCTTGTGGTCGATGTTCCAGCCCAGAAAGTCCTACAGGTACACATTTTGAAAGGAGAGAGAAAGACTCCAAATGCTGGGGCACAGCCTGCAGGGGCAGCGTCACGTACACTTACGGAGTATTACTGGGCACTCTGTATCGGACACTGTTCCAGGCACTCTAGAAATAGCCATGAATGACGACAGCGGGGCCCAGAATTTAGATTCTCATCAGGAACTCAGAACCTAATCCAAATTTCCAGGAACTGTAAGTGTGAGGGCTGTGAAAAAACAGATGAAATATAACAGAGGAGCCATAAGACTACCTGAAGTTGGGCCCCTCTCTGGAGGTGAGCGGAGTGCTAGACCTGAAAGCTGTGATCAGCAGGACAGACTGAGAGCAGTGTGCGGTAATGAGGTCGGGGTGAGCGAGGCAGGCTCACGGGAGAGGGACGTGCCTGACCTACATTTCCTGTTGGCGAGAGGACACAGGGAGTGGGGACTAAAGGCAGACAAGAAAGCAAGACAGCAGCAGAGGTGGTGAGAAGTGTCCAGACTCTTGATGGATTTCAAACAGAGCCTAGATGTTCTGATGTGGTACTGTAAGTTCAGAGACAAGAGTGTCACAGTGTTTGCTTGTCAACGAGCATAGGATGATGGTGCCATTTATGGTGTGTAGCAGGTTGAATAACCCCAAGAGCCACACCCTAATCCCTGGAACCTGTGAACGTCCACTGAGAGAGCATAAGGGACTTCGTAGATGCAATGAAGGATTTTCACACCAGGAAATTAACCTGGATTATCTGGGTGGATCTTAAGTGTGGTCACGAGCATGCCGATCAGAGGGAGCAGAGAGAAACTTGTGCCCCAGAGTAAAGGAGTCAGCGTGAACCTGAAGCAAGACGGTACGCTGCTGGCATTGACAGCTGAAGGAAGCGGGCCTCAGACAAGGGATGCAGCCACGGAGGCCGGAAAAGGCGAGCAGGTTCTCTCTCCCCTGGAGCTGCCGGGAGGAGCATGGCACTGCTGACACACTGCCTTTATCCCAGTGAAATCGATTTTGACTTTCTGGTTCCCAGAAGTAGAGAACAGATCTGTGTTGTGTTGAGCCCCCAAATCCATGGTAATTTGTCACTGCAGCCACACGGAATGAATACGCTATGGTAAAAGAGACTTTGGGCAGGCAGGGGGCAAAGCGGAGATCAGATTGGGGAGAAATTAATTTGAAATGTTATTAGATAGATAAATAGAGACATCAAGAAAGCAGAAGGTCAAACGAGTATACAGAGAGGTCTAGGCCAGAGATGTCAATTGGGTGACATGGGATGGATCCCCCAGGGTGGTAGAGAAGGGGCCAAGGTGGGAGGCCTGGGTCGCTGCTACATTTAATGATCAGGGAGGAGGGAGGACGCCCACACAGGCGACCAGGGAGGCGTGGCCCGACGGGCAGCAAGGAAATCAGCAGAGCCACTTCCCGGAGTGAGAGCGCGTCAGAAGGGAGCTAGGTTCGTGATGTCAGACGCTGCAGAGCATCTGTGGGACATGAGGCCTGAGAACCGGCCACTGGGCTCGGTACCGCAGACGTGTTGATCGCTTGGCAGGGACTGAAGGGACAACAGTGGTGAACACAAGTGTGATGGCGGGGACTTGGGTTAGAATACTGGGGGAGGAAAGGGAGCGTGTAGGCAGGCGTACGGAGCCGTTTTCCTGCACGGGTAAATAAAGCAGATCAGAAGGCCGGTGCCAAGGAGACTTTGTTAGAGTAGGTAACATCACCACGTGTGGCCACAGCTGGAAATGCACATCCCGCGCATCTGCTTCCCCACCCCCACCCACCCCCACATTGCTGACCTGGGCGGGGGTAGCGGACTCCAGGGCCCATGAGCTGCTAGCCTTTCCTGGAAGAGCGCTCTTCGGCCAGGACAGCAGGAAGCAGAAAGTCTTCCAGGCAAGGTGGCAGGGCGGGTGGTACTTAGATGAACTTTCATCTCGTTGCTTTTGTTTTCTCAGTGAAAAAAGGAAAACAGCCACCAAGGTTTGAGGAGACAGGCAAAAGTTAAATGTGGGATTGAGTGGACCAGGTACACGGGGTCGGGCTGCTGGGGGCGGCGAGGCCCCTGAGGACCGGGGATAAACAGAGTGAGGGCCATGCACGGGGCCGCCTGCTTGTCCCACCAGCGCTCCGCTGCCTGGCGCGAGTTCATGGCGCGCAAAGATTGGGTATCAGCCAGGTTGTGGTTTCTCTTGGCAAAAAGAACAGGAGGTTTTCTGCCTGTCTTTCTGTAACCGATTCTCCCCACCAGAGAACACGCTCTGAATAATTTCAGTCCTTTGGAGTTTATCGAAGCTTCTTTTTATAACTGAGCTTATGATGGATATTGGTGAAGGTCCCACGCGTGCTTCAGGAGGATGTGTATTCTGCTGGCTAGGTGTGGTGTTCTGTGTGTGTCGGCTATGTCCCTTTGATTCATTGTACTGTTCAGGTCTCCCAGCCTTAGAGAGTTTTTGTCTTCTTAGTCTCTCAGCTACTGAGAGATGTGTTAAAATTTTCCACTGTGATGGGACATTTATTCCTCAGAGTTCTGCCTGTTTTTGCTCTTATAGTATCTTTTTCTAGGAAAAAGACTCTTATTCTTAAGAAAATGTCTATCTCTGCTAATACTGCTTGCTTGAAAGTCTGTTTCTGCCTAATATTAGTAGAGCTAAATCAGATGTATTCTGATTAGTATTCTTGCATCATAATTTTTCCACCCTTGTACTTTCAACCTTCATGTCCTTACAGTTAAGGCATTCTTTCATAAAGCAATATATGGTAGACTTGGAGTCTTTTCTAATTAAAGAATCTCAGTCTTATACTTGAGTATTTCATCCATTTATACTTCATGTGCTTAATTATACGGTTGAGTTACACCTACTGTCTTTTTATTGGGGCTACATGTTTATACTACTTTTCTTCTTTTGTTTTTGGATTCGCCAAACATTTTAATTCTATTTTTCCTGTCTATTATCCTGTCTAATTTCATTTTTCACTTTTTAACACAATGGCTAATGGTTTTTCTAATAGCAATGGCCTGCTGATGAGAGTCTCAGTTTTTGTCTCTTTGAAAATATCTATTTTCTCTTCATTTCTAAAGGTTATTTTTCACCAGATAAAGAGTTCTAGACTGGCAACTCTTTTCTCTCAGCATTTTAAGATGTCACCCAGTGTCTCCCATTGTTCTGGATGAAAGGCCAATTTTCAGTCTTGCTGATGTTCTTTTGAAGGTGATGTATTTCTCTCCTCTCTCAGATTTTTTCCTTTGGTCTTCAGCAGTTTATGAAGCACCTGGGTATGGTGTTCTTTGCATTTATTCCAATTTGGAGTTTGCAGAGGTTCTTGAATGTGTGGATTAGTATTTTTCATCAGATTAGGGAAATCTCAGCAATACTCTAAATATTCTGCTGCCTCCCTCCTTTCTCCCTCTCCCCCCACCCTTCTGGAACTCTGCTTAAAAAAAATTAGACCTTTCTCCTTCTGCTTCATTTTGGATACGTTCTATCAACCTGTTTTCTGCTGTGTCTAATAGGGATTTACTAAGACCTATTCATTGAGATCTTATTTCAGGTATTCCATTTTTTAAATTGCAGCTTAATTTTCTGTTTATGTATAAATTCCTAATTATCTTTTTGTGGATCACTTGCTGGCTATTTACCGTTGTTATACATATCATCTGCCTCTTACAATGCCTAGTCATTTTTTAGAACCCACACATTTCATATACAAAAATGGACTTTAAATGATGGTCAGCCACTGGAATGTATTTACCCTTTCTCCTGTGGGGCAGAGAGTGGAAACCGAACCAGTTTAAAACTTCTGCAAGGCTTGGGCTGCCTCCTTGTCTGCCCTCATTTTGAGGCTTTTAAACGAGAGCCTGTTAGTTTCACCAGGACCTCTCCCCTGCCAGACCTTCGCTCTTCAGAACATTGAAACTATGGGAAATTCTGTTCTGAATGGAAGAGACTTCTATTTTTAATTTAGCTGTTCCCCCCTCTCCTCTACACCGCCTCCAAACAGGAAGGTGAAACCTGATAGGGGAAGATTCAGTAAGCAGGAAAAGCAATAGCCTCTGTCAAGACTGTAGGGAGAGTTTGCTTGAAGAGGACAGAACAATGGAGTGGCTGGAAGAGAATGGGGAGTCTGAAAGGGCTTTTTCCTTTCTTAAGAGAACAAGACCCAGGTGTGGTGGCACACTCCCGGAATCCCAGCACGCCAGAGGCTGCGGCTGGGCTAGGTAGTGAGTTCAAAGCCAGCCTGAGCTACATAGCAAGACCCTGTCTTCAAGGAAGGAAGGAAGGAGGGAGGGAGAGAGGGAAGGAAGAAGGAAAGGAGGCAGGGAGAAAGGAAAGAGGGGCCAGGGGTATAGCTCAGTGGCACAAGCGCCTGCCTGGCAAGCACAAGGTCCAGAGTTTGATTCCCGGTACCAAACAGAAAGAAAGAAAGGAAAGAGGAAGGGAGAGAATCTAAAGCCAATGTTCAGCTGATGTCATTATGATGGTCTAAGCAGCTCTAGGAAGCCGAAGACCATGTGGGGTGCCAAAGCCCTTGGCAAACGAAGGGAAGTAGCCTGGAAACGGGCTGGAAGGGAATAAGGTGGCCCCCTGGAGGGTACAGAGGGTCAGAGCATGCAGGGTCTAGACAAACAGAGAGTCTTTGAGACTTCGAGGGACAGGAAGTAGGAAATCAAGTGGGAAAGTAAAGGGACCCTTCAAATCGGATGGTATGGGGAGACTAACCCTGTTTCAGTGGCGAGCGCCACTGAGTCATGAGAAGCTTGGCTCTGTGTGTGTCCTACTTTGAGGTCATTAACGTTGAATCACCCTATCGTCAGCAGAGTGTAGAGGGTTATTAGGAACCAGTACCTACTAGGAAAAGGGTGTAGGAGGGGAGACTCAGGTCAGAAATACCAACAGTGTGGAGTCAGGCAAAAGCGGAGAGGCCAGGGAGATGGGAAGTCGAAGGAAGAAACGTGTCTCACATCTACAATGAAATGGTGAAGCACGGGAAATCTTGCTGAATCGTGTGGAGAAGGATCACAACATGATCTCTGGACTGGACAGGGAGGTCTGGAGAATTTTGATGGAGGGGACCGGATGAAAATTCGGTGGAAATGAGTTAAGGAGAAGTGAAAACAGCAGCCCCATAGATGAGTCCTTAGAGAAACTCTAACCAGGGTGTGCAAAGACGGTTAATTTTTTTTCACCCAAGCAGGAAAGCTTCAGTGAAGTTTGTTGAGATTGAAATTTCAGAAATTACGGTGACAAGGTACAAGTTCTGGTGGCTGCGGAGGGGGTGGGTAGAGGAAAAGTGCATTGAAACCAGGATGGAACTAAGAATGCAGCTTTGGACAAATCACTGTGTAGATGGGTTTGTAGGCACCCAACTTGGTGACTAACAGAAAGAGGACAGTGAATCTGGGGTCAGCATATTTAGTGAACAAAGGGAGTGACTAGGATGCTGGCCAGTGAATGGAAACAGAAAGACCCGGGGCTCAGGGTTTGTGACAGGAGAATTATGGAGTACAGTTTTGGAACTTATACAACTACATGATCAGAACTTTAAAAAACATAGCTTTCATCGTGTGGCAGGGCCCCAGAAGCAGCTATGGCTTCCTCAGACGGCAGAATTTCAGATTCTGCAGTTAAAGAGTCTGCCTGATGCTATGGTCTGAATCCCAGAGGCTTTAGCTGAAGGATACGCCAAGAAAGAAGTCACTCAGAGTCGAACAAAGGTGAGAGAAGGGGAGATAATGAACTCAGAATCCACCTCAGATTAGCCGGGAAAGGACGAATCTGGGACACAGAGCGGCCAGGAAAGGGTGCTGAGTGGGCAAAGGGATAACTTCAGGAGGAAGGAAGGACCAGAGCCCTGGAGCTGGTTTCTCAGTGGTAAACTTAAAACCTCTGTGTTCAGGCTTTAGCCAAGTTAGTCTGGATCCCTTCAAGTAAAATGTGAAAGCCCTGAAATGAGAGGATATTGAAGAGGAAGAGAAGACATTATTGACCAATTATAGGCCTCTGAGGACAATGCCGGTCAGCGGGGAGGCTTCTGCCCTGGGTTTCCAAGCAGCCAGGGCTGAGAGGCCAGCTTTCCACTTCCTGCGGTGGACACCAAGCCCAGAAATGGCCACAACACCAGCTTCTACCACAAGGATGACCAATTTGTCGCTATTTGTTTTTCAAGTCCATAGGTGTGGACCCCCTGCCGGGTAAGCTGTCCTATGACAAGTCGCATGACCAAGTGTGGGTTCTGAGCTGGGGGGACATGCACAAGGCCCAGCCACGCCTGCAGGTATGTGAAGCACGTGGAGGCCACACTTACCCTACACAAGGAGGGCCCTTCCTGTAAGACCAGTGTCTCCTGCTTCCCTGGGCAACCACTCCCACTTACCCTAAATATTTCCATAAGGCTCAGGGAGAAAGTAGGAAGTGGCCTCAGGGAATTGTCCCTGCCAGGCAATTAACAAGGTATCATCAGCCAGGCCTACTTTAAAGACAGTCATACTGATGATGACACATTCACTTCCATGACAACCCTGTCCCACCTCTCTTGAGCCAGTAACGCTGAGAACAGGCAGGAAGAGGGACACAGCTCCCTTCACCTTGGGCTGGGCGAGTGGGAGAATAGCAAGTCACAGATGTGGGCTGTCCTCATCTACTTTCTGTTGCTATACCAAAATGCCCAAGGCTGGGTAACTTAACAGAGGAAAGATGTTTATTTTGGCTCATGGTTGTGTCCAAGATCAGGCAGCTACATCTGGTCAGCTTCTGCTGAGGGTCTTCTGCTGCATCTTTTTTTTTTTAATTTTAAAGAGAAAACAAAAACAAAACCACAAACACTATAAAAAATGATACAGAATTTCAAAACAAGATGATAGGAAATCTATAATGGTTGTTACATCACTTACTGTTATCTTCAAAATAGTTGTTCAGATTCCCAGGTGCAGGCATGCAAGATTTATCAAACACTTAAACATTAACTGTTCCCTTCAATAAACCGATAGAAATTAGTAGTACAATGATGATCTTAGCTATCTTGTGTGTGTGTGTGTGTGTGTGTGTGTGTGTGAATCTGTGTGTGTGTGTATATCTATATATATACACACACATATATATATTTCCCTTCTTTTTTTTCTTGTTCCCTCATCCCAGTTGTTCTTTCCTATTGAACAGTTTCTTTCCCTTTCACAATAGATATTGTACCTTTCAGTTTTATTTACTCTTTCAGGTTCTTACACTAGGGAGACAATATGGTATTTACACGCGTGGGTCTGATTTATTTCTCTTAGGAGTATGGTCTCTAGTTGCATCCATTTACCTATAAAAGCCTCGAGTTTATTTTTCTTTATAGCTGAATAATATTCCATTGTATAAAAATACCACATTTTTCTTATCCATGCCTCAGTTTCCCACTGCATCTTGTCCATAGGAGAGATGTGGGTAAGAGGAACACACAGAAAAATCCCCTGTACAAGAGAGTGAGAAGGGCTGAGTCCCCTTTATAACAACACGCTCTTGTGACAACAAACCATCTCCATCAGAGCTCACAGATCCCTCAGGAGGGTGGAGTCCTTATTACCCAATTACCTCACAGGAGTCTCCCCACCCCCCAACCCCATTACATCAGGGACAGTGCTTCAACATTTTTATGGGACAAACTCTACTCAGATGATAGCACTGGCCAATAAAAGAGGAGAAGGAGACGTAGTGATTCTATCCGTAAACATAAGTACATTAACTAGGTGTCCACAGTGGGCCAGAAAAGTTGAGCAATTTGTCTGTGATCCAGCCTAAGCAGTGTAGCTGTGCAGGTTGGCTGTACATTCAGACTCTTGCCCTGTCCTTACTGCCCCCGCAGGATGAGCTTAAGCTCTAGAGATCTGGGGGACACCTTCCTCTGCCCGCCAGGGAAGGTCAGCCCCACCCTGCACTGTGTGCCTGGCCCCGCCCTTCTCACGAGGGAATCATGAGAGGAATAAGCCCTGCATAAAGTGATTCAAATAGCTGTTTGCTTGATTTTCTCCAAGACATTTCTAGATGTTCAGGAGAGGAATCTTCCATTACAGAAAAAGGGTGACACGGGCCAACAGAGTTTAATTCTCTCTCAGAAACCCAGTTAGAGAACTACAAAAGGAGACAGTCGTGTCCTGTTTCCAAAACTGGTGGGCAGCCAGGATACCAGGGTCAGAAGCAGCTCCCTCCTAGGCCCTGACCACCCGCCCACCTCCTGCTAGACCAGGAAAGACACTACCTCACCTCTGTCAGCTGAGGCTACAGCCACCCACGGTGCACCAACCAGTCCTGGGTCCCCCTAATAACTCATCAGAGGGTCTAAGAGCCGTAACAAAGGTCACTCCAAACAGTGTATGTCCAGAGAAATAGAGCTCCCAGAAGGACCAATCAAAAATGCTAAGAAAGCACTTAAGGAAACCTGAGGAGAAGGCCCACCAAAGAGAACAAAGGCCTTGTTGTTTTGTTTTGTTCTTCAACTAAAAGTAAACAGAAATGTTAAAACTGCAGAAGGTGAGTTAGAAGATGTGTGTTTCCTACTGATCCCCACCCCCACCCCCAAAAATAGCCTGAAAGAGGGAACAAAAAATATCTTCCTGAACACACAGAGCGAACATCTGCAAAGACTGAAATGTGACCCAGGAACCGTAGAAGTTTAGAGAAAAAAAAGGTCACAGTGGAACGGAATCTAATACAGCACTGGCTGTATAAAAGAGAAGAAGCAGCCATAGTGATTCTACAGCCTGAATTTGGAATAGAAGTTCCAAACTGAAGAAACTTATGTGCGTAGACTAACAAGACCTACAGGCTCTGGTCTACACTGCTGTGTCCTTTTAGTAAAATTCTAGGACTCCGAGAATAAAGGAGAAATGTAAGGGAAGATCTTTCAGAGCAGAAAGAACTAGTTACCTATAAAAGGCAAAACAGTCAGGTCGGCATTGAACTCAACTGCGATGACAGCTAGAAGACCAGGGCATCACATCTGCGTACCAAGAGGACGAAAGGCCTGAAACCCGTGAGTCTCAGCCCAGCTAAGGTGTCGTTTACACGTCCAGTCCAAAGAAAAGATAGAAGGGTACACGAAAACTGAGGCTCTATTACTTACCAAGTGCACTGAGGAAAGACACTAGACAAATATCTGGTCGACCAGATCAGAGACATCAAGATGACAAGAAAAAGAGAAACAAGTATTCTTGGATGAAGAGAGGAAGATTTAAAAGAGGGATGAAGACAGACTGCAGAGGTACACAGGGCTTCTAAATAAGGAGAGACCAGAAAGAAATTCTGACATCAAGGTGTGAAAAAGGATGACAAGGTATTTTAATAAAAATAAAACTAAGGAGTGAGGGTTAGGAGGAGAGAGTAAAAAGTACTCAAAATTCTCTTTACTGGAATGAGAGAAGATATGGAGAATGTTAAGGAGTGAATAGCTCATTACTCTAAATGTGACAAACTAAATAATGAAGAGCAGAGATGACCAGACTGGGCTTTCAAAACGAAAACTTTTTACAAAGGACACAATAAAAACAAAGTGATAATAAAAACTCAAATGTAGAGGATTCAGTCTAGTGATACAAAGACACCCGTGAGAGGAAACATGAATAGTAGACAAGGTAGACTTTGAGATTAAAGGCTCTGGAAAGCAAGAGCGATTATATGATATGAGCAGCTAGTGGGTCAAAAAACATAGCTAAGTACCTAAGAGTGATTACATACGATAACAACTTAATTTAAAATGGACTTAGACTGTACCTACCAAGGAGACAAAATAATGACATAAGAAAGCATCCATACTATACCAGCAAAGAGCTGAATTTAATGCTTTTTTCTTTTTTTTATCTTTTTGAGACAGGGTCTCACTATGTAGTTCAGGCTGGGCTCGAGCTCACTTTGTAGCCCAGGCTGGTCTTGAACTTGCAATAATCCTGCCTCAGCCTCCTGAGTGCTAGGATTACAGGCATTCACCAGCACACCTGGCTCCTGAATTTAATACTATACAGAAGACTTTTTGCCTGCCAAATAGAATTTTTTTCACCTGTCCATATATATAAAAGTGTACCATTAGTCATAAAGAAAACTTTAAAACATTTGTAGAATTAGTTATAGTCTATATTATCTGATAATTAGAAATAATTAAAAGGCAACCCATTAAGAAAACACTCCTCAATAGCTATTATAGCAAAAGCAATTTTAAAAGAGACTACTCCACATCAAAACAATAGAAACACTGAAAAATCTGTATGCAAGGAGTATTTACAAAGGAACCCTGCAAAGGAAGCGTTTGTGTGAAGAAATTAGATAAAAAAAACAAGGTGTTAAGAAAGAATAAGAACTGACATTAGTAGGAAACAAAACAAAAACAGAATAATCTCTCACAGCCCTAATAAAAAAGAAAGCATAAAAATAGACAGCATGAGGGATGAGACGGGGACTATTGCTGCAGATATAAGAGAATGAAAATAGTTAAAAATAAATATGACCTCACAACTCTGGAGCGGCAAACTTTTAAACCTAGAAGAATTGCATGCTTACAAGATGCAAAAACAGGCTGGGGATATAGCTCGGTGGCACAGTGCCTGCCTGGCAAGCACAAGGTCTTACATTCCATTGCTGGTACCAAAATGCAAAAACAAAAAAAAAATAACCTGACCTTAGAAAAGGAAAATCTGAAATTACCACAGAAGATATTTTTAAGAGTAAAGATCTACAGTTAAAAATGTACAGCTGAGCTTTATTGAGGCTTCAAGATACAGATAATTTTCAGTTTGTTGGAACTGTCACAGACCATAAGAGAGAAAATGTATAGTGCTCTAGCCAGTATAGTTATAATTATAAAAACTAATTTAAAATACTATTTAAAGAACTATAAATAAAAATAAAGAACTATAAGTTAATCTCACCTACAAATACAGAAGCAAAATTCTACACACATTGGAAATGAGTCAGGCAATGCACCTCAGGACCCCCGCAGGCACTAAGGATACAGTGATGGTTTACTCTCAGTAAATCAGTGAACATTATTCATAACACCCACAAGTTTAAAAAGGGAAAAAAAGATATTTTTATTAAATGTGGAAAAGACATTTAATTAAGTAGACATTCTTGATAAAAATACAGAAACAACAAAAATTTCTTAAATATAATAAATTTCCTTAAATCCAATAGCAAAACAACTTAATATGATGATTGAGAAAATGATGACCACCATCACTATAACCGGATGTCTAGGAAATGGTTTATATCACCAAAACTTAAAGTTTACCAAAACATAAAGTTTAAATAAATTTACCTCCATCGCTAGAGGTTTGCATTAAGGAAACCAGGATCAGCAGGCAATGCCTGGCAATGTTATCCGGTGTGGCCTTTGTGGTGAGCTTTGTGAAATACAAACCAAAGCCTAGAAAGAATAATGTTTCCTTCCCTCATGATCTTGACTTCTCAGAATGTATCCAGAAGCTGTGCAAAGATTTAGCTGCAGCATCATCTGCTGCTACCCTGTTTATATTAGCAAAACCTTTAAAATGACCTAATATTCTTCCCAATTATGGAGACCTTCAGGGATTTGGTCAGATTTGCTCTGACTGCACGCAGGAATGTGTATAAATGAGACTCGTTTCACTGAGGCCAGCTTGGGATGTAAACACTCGGTACCCTCTCGACTTCTGCCTGCCCAGCCTACTCCTGCCACTCTCTTCCTGGTCCAGCTGCTAGCAGCCTCCCCGTCTGTCCCCCTGGACACCTTGACCCACCTCTCCCAGCGTCACTTCTGAATCAGCTTCACCCACCCGTCTAAAGGAAATGCCCAGCCTTCCTGTGCCCACCCTTACATTGCCCAACTGACATCGCCCAACTCTCGGGCATATATGTGTATTTCCTGAGACTTACCCGTTATCTTTGAGACACGTGTCCCCAAAGGAACACTTGCCAGAACACAAAACCAGGCTGAGAAGGAACAGGGATTCTGAGAAACCAGGCTGATATGCCCACATCAGCTCATTGGCCCACAGTACTGAGTTTTGATGAAGTAACCTTTGAATAGGGGGTGTCAGGGCAGTGAAGCGTGAGCAACACTGACCGATGGCAGCTTGTAATTTTCCATCTCTATTATAAACCAAAAGGACAGCCTGGTATCAGCCATGATTGCATGCCACCTTGGAATCCTCTGGCATTTTCCCTCAGACGCTCTAAGATCAGTTTCCTAATGTACTTCTGTTCTTAATACCTGGTTCTATCAGTTTTTCTCCTAAGGAATTGCCACCCCAGTGTCATCTGGCCATTAAAAAAAAAAGAAAGAAAATCACAGGAAAATAGCCCAGGGCAACTTTTAGACCTGCTCCAAGACTGAAAATCACAGTACGCCTCCATCCATTGCAGCATGCTGCCTGGAAAAAAGACTCAAACTTCCCCGAGGAGGAAGGGCAGGTGCTGTTTGTTTTGTCTCGAAAGTAAACGCCAGGAGGCAGCCCCATTCCTGCGAGGCAGAGGTGTGGACAACTCCCGAGCTGTGTGTGGGAAGTCTATACCCAAGACTCCATCAACTGCAGGTCCCACTCCAGGCTGCAGAAGTCTGAACCTTCTGATCTGCATACACAGATACCACATCATCACCAAGAAAAGCACCTCAGTGTCCTGTGCAGGGGCCAGGACCTGTCCATCCTGCCCACAGGGGCTGCCCTGGTCCTTAGCACCTGTGGCCACTCAGGGGCAGGTCTGCCTGTTTCCAAGCAATGGGCTAGAACTTGAAAGCTGATTGATGAGCATGTGCAGAGGGCAGGGGACAGACCACCCACAGAGCCCCCAAGCCACTGTGGTCCTGTCCAGCCTCACACGCCACCCAACTCTGTCCTGACACACACAGACAGAGCAGTGGATGGCTCTGGTCACCCCACCAAGGCCCCGGTGTAGGAGAAACAGAAGCACACTCAATTTGTACAGAGCACCAGGCCCAATTCCTTAGTTTTCACTGTGAATCCCTTTGTGCTGCCAGAGCCTCCCCTGCATTCTAATCACAAGACACCAAGAGGCAGGAGCAGCATCTGGGAGCGGCAGCCTCACGCGAGTCCAGCCTTCTCAAATCCATTCCAAAGAAGGCATAGAGTCCCAACAAGCTGGCCCAGGCACCTGGCACTGAATGCAAATAAGTTCCCAGTAAACAATTCTACCACTTAACATTTTAATTATTAAACCCACTCTCCCTTTTTCCCTAGGGTGGCCTCAAAATGAAGAAGGTGGAATTCCCTGGGTGGGAGGAAGTTGTCTCTGAAACATCAGAGTGATATTCCCATTCTGGGGACCTCAAAAGCCCGACACCACCCCTCAGGCCCAATCTGCCACCATGGGGCTGACTCGGAAGGGGAGAGTGCCCGGGCCTCCTCTCCTATCCACCACCCCATCCCTTCCTGCCTCTGACATTTTTGAGCAGCTCCTGCATGGCTCCTGTCCCTTGCCTGAGACTGGTGTAGCCAGTCTCTCTCCGATCACTCCTCTGGGGCTCCACCCTGGAGCATTCAGGTGTCTCCAGGTGTTCCCCACCTGCCCGGCCTCACAAGGACTTGCTCTGCATTGCAGGTGATCACAGAAGCCAGCACTGGCCAGGGTCAGCACCTCATCCGAACGCCGTTCTCAGGAGTAGATGATTTCTTCATTCCTCCAACAAACCTCATCATCAACCACATCAGGTGAGCCTGGCTCAGCACGCTGCCAAGCGTTCCATGCCCTGGCCCAGCCCTGCCACGGCAGCCCTGCCCCATGGAGCAGACTCCTTCCTCCCTCTCCCACTCCTCCTCTACAGGCTTTGGACTGCTCAGAAAGGGGCGGAGAAATGAATCCATCTCTGCCAAAGCAGACCCAAAGCCTAGTCCTCACTGCTCAGCAACTCCGTGGCAGTTGGGGGGTGCCCACCTCCTGACACCTCCAGGGGCCTGGTGATGTCAGGAAGTCTCACGCTCATGGTGAAGGCCACAGAGGAAAGAAGAAACCAACAGTGGTTAACCCATATCCTCTGTTCACTAGACACAAAAATGCAGTAGAGGTGGTCCGTACTGATTTTGCAAGTGGGGACACTGAGCCCCAGAAAAGCGAAGACACCAACCAAAGTCACACAGGCATGACCTGTCAGAGTGAGACTAAAGGAAAACCCAGGTTTTCCTTCGGTCTCCCGTTCTGCCCCATTCCCAGCCAACCACCACCCTCTGTTCCTCCAGGTGCCCCCAGGACATCTGAGCAGGGGCCCACGAAGAGCCAAGGCGTCCTGACGCTGTGGTTTGCCCCGATCCAAAACAGCAACCCAACAATAACAGCCATGGCCTCGAGTGCAGCCTCGCTCCTCCCTCGCCCTCCTTAATTGCTTCAGAAGCCCTAACATTTTCTGTGAAGCTCTCCCTTCCGACATAGTGAGCTTCTCTCCAAGTCTCCAGACCCCTAGATCTCAGAGCAGGACTTTCTGTCTCGCTCCGGCCACGCTCTGGCTCTTGAAGGTCACTGTAAAGACACTCCTGGAAGGAGGAAGTAATTTTTTAAGTAAGCTTTTCAGAAGAAATCATAGAAGAGATTTTTCCTATGCCTTTAGGGACACCAGCACCAACAAGCCTTTGAGAGCAAGGGACTCGGGTGCAGGCTCTGTAGGTCCGAGGGAAGTTGCACCTGGAGTCAGACCTTTCCGAACTTGTACACAGCCTCCCAGGAGTTTCAGAAACCCCAGGTGTCAGCGACAACCACCCGCTTGAGCTGCTGGAGCAGAGCTACTGAGGCTCAGGCAAGCAGCTTGGCACAGCCGCTGCAGCCAGCAAGGCCACCCAGTGGCCTAGGTGGACACTGTCCTCAGCCCCACCCAGGAGGCTTCCTCCCTGCATGATCAGTGCCGTGGAAGAGACAGGGCTCGCTGGGGTGAAGGCGTGGGTAGGAAGTCAGCTCCCTAGCTGTATCTTTGTCCCCCAGCCCGACCTGCTTGTTCACCCAGGAAACAGCTGAGCCAGAAGACGCCTCTCTGTCCTCCTGGCAGGCAGCAGGGGCAGGTGTCTCACACCCCTTTCCTCATGCTCACACTGCAGCCCAGGTCCACCAGCCCCAGCTTATACAGGCCAGAGAGAAGCAGATTTGAAGGCATCCCCAAGGGAAAAGCCACTGAAGGCCTTTTAGCCTTCTTTAAAAACCATCCCTAGTTGGCCACAGCCATCTCGGCTGCCTGGGAGGCAGAGGCAAGGAGGATCACAAGTTTGAGCCCAGCCTCAGCAACTTAGTGAGACTCTATCTCAAACTAAAAATAAATAAACAAATAAAAAATAAGCCGGGGATATAGTTCAGTTGTGAAGGCCCTAGGTGCAACTCCTAGCACCACAAAAATAGATGATAGATACCATGGTTCCCTAAAAATGGGACCTAGATGGAAAATAATCAGCCTTGAAAACTGGAGGTCAAATATGCCAGCCCCAATCTGCCTATCCTTGCCTTACCCACCCTACAGAGGAGCCACCAAGCAAGAGAAATAGTGAGGGCAGGTCAGGCAAGGACAGGCTGATTACTTTCCAGATAGGTCTTATGGGAGGAGGGAAGGGTGGAAAGAGAGGGAAAGGGCTGTGGCTCCGGGGTGGAGCACAGCATACAGAAGGCCCTGGGTTCACCCCCAACAGTGAGAAAAAAAAAAACACCCTAAAAACAAGTGCATATTTAAGAGCACGAATCCAGGAACGTGTCGTTGAAGCACTTCAGCCTGACCTCGTAGGTAATTTGGTTATGAGGTCAGCCCTGTTAACAGACGATTAGATCTCTGACAGACCACAATAAAGGAAAGGCAAGGGCTCCATCCTTCAGGAGAGTGAGGCACCACCCCCCCACGCCCCCGCGCCTGACCCTGGAAGAGGCCTCCTGCTCTCTGACCTCAGTTCTTCTCCCTCCCAGGTTTGGCTTCATCTTCAACAAGTCTGAGCCTGCGGTGCACAAAGTGGACCTGGAGACACTGATGCCGCTCAAGACCATCCGCCTGGGGCACCACCGCTGTGTGCCAGAGGCCATGGCGCACACCCACCTGGGCGGCTACTTCTTCGTCCAGTGCCGACAGGATAGCCCCGCCGCTGCGCCCCCACAGCTGCTCATCGACGGAGTGACAGACTCGGTGCTGGGTCCCAACGGTGATGTGACAGGGACCCCCCACGTGTCCCCTGATGGGCGCTTCATCGTCAGCACTGCCACCCAAGGCACCCGGCTGTACGTGCAGGAACTCACAATGCAGGGTGAGATCCGGACTCTCTGCGACCTGGAGATCAGCCCGGGCATCTCAGACTTGGCCTTCCAGCGCTCCTTCTCCGAGGGCAATCAGTACGACGTCTACGCCACGCTGGAGACTGCGCCGGACCTGCTCTTCCTGGAGCTGTCCACAGGGAAGAGGGCCGTGCTGAAGAACTCCAAGGAGCCGCCTACGGGGCCAGCCTGGCCCTGGGGAGGACCCCGCAGAGTCCTAAGGGACAGCGGGCTGTTCGGACAGTACCTGCTCACACCGGCGCAGGAGTCTCTGCTCCTGATCAGCGGGAGGCGAAAGGCGCTGCGCTGTGAGGTGTCAGGCGTGAAGCAGGCGGCTGCGGTGGTGTGGGTGGGCGAGGTATGAGGGAGCCTCAGCCTGGCAGCACTGCCCAGCCCCGACACCACAGCCCAAGCCAGCACGCTGTACATTTTCACAGACAAAAGCCAAAACCTGTATCCGCTTTGTGGTTCAACACTGGTCTCCTTGCAAGTTTCCTAGTTTAAGGTCTGCGCTGCCCCAGAGACTGGGGTCTTTTCGCTAGGCAGCGTGAGCTGCGATGAGAGCGCTGCTGCTGGGTGAGGGAGTCATTGCTGTGCCAGGCTGCACGCGGCGTCACCGGGGACGCCTCGGACTGAGAGAGCCTGCCTCCCAGGCTGACACTCCTGTCGGTTGCCTTCACGCGTCATTGTCCCGCCGGCAGGACGCAGGGCTGAGCAGGAGCGGCCCCGCCCTCCCTCCCTGCCGTCCAGGCCCACCACCCCCGCTCGCTCTCGGGACCTCACTTGCCCCCTCAGCTGCTGCTTGCTTTCCTTTCCATCTGACTTGTGGTCCGACACGACTACACCTCGGGGGACGGGGAAATCGCTCGCTTTATTTTGGCAATTTTTGATTAAAAAATAATTTTTTATAATCTCAGATGCTAGTAAGCAGAAGGATGCTCTTCGAGGTTCAGCTGGATTTTTCCCTGCCTTAGGCCACGTCTCTGAGGGCCACAGCTTCACGTTCCACAGCAAGAAGGACCATAGTCACCCAGCCACAGTGGCCTGCTCTGCCGTTGCCACCCACTCCCTGAGTGCAGGTCAGGTCACCGCACTGCTGAAGACGCTGGCCTTTGTGGGGACCCCGAGAGACCAGGACAAGCCCTGCGTACCTGCTTCTCACCAAGGGAAGGGGACAAATCACTGGTCAGGCACCGTACCCCAGATTCGGGGCAGACCAAGCGCAGCTGGCTCCAAGCTCAGTGTGGAAGCCCAAGGACTCCAGTGTCCCTCAGGCTCGGGAGGCCATTCCTTGTAGAGCTGGGTTTCTTTTCTGCCTGTGGCCCTGGCTCTTGACACTGTTGCCCCAGCCCTGCATCAGCGCTGCATCTGCTTTCTGGCCTTGATCACTCTGGAAGCCCAGTGGGTCGGGAGAGGTGATCCTGCCCCCAACGCTTCAGCTAATTCGGCCACCGTCGCCTTCCAGGGTTGCTGCGACTCTGCAGACATGGGCTGTATCACCCTCAACATACCCAGCTGCACTCCCACTGCCCAAGCCGCCTGTTCCCTCCCGCTCCCTAACCCCGGACACACCTCTGCTGTGTCACCTG
This sequence comes from Dinomys branickii, assembly GCA_004027595.1. Classification (NCBI taxonomy): domain Eukaryota; kingdom Metazoa; phylum Chordata; class Mammalia; order Rodentia; family Dinomyidae; genus Dinomys; species Dinomys branickii. Next base: position 21,291 of record PVLD010001640.1, on the reverse strand, counting down.
TCTCTTGGGCCACCAAGTACCTGTCCCATATGACTCCCAGGAGTGTGCCTCTACATGTATGTTCACACTGTTGTTTTTTTTTTTTTTAAGGTAAGACATGCAGACACAGGTTGGGAATACTGACCTCCAAAGCCGGTGTAGAAGGGAAGCACATCTCACCTTTTCTTCCCCCCCCAACCTCAGTATCTTCATATATTAACTCCCAGACACCCATCTTTAACACTGAAATTCTCCCAATGTTCATGAACTTCTCCTTTTGGTAAAATTGTGTGAGTCCCTGATAGAAGACAAGTCTCTGAGCCTAAAAGAGGAAGACCCCGCTCCCCAACTACAAAGCCAGAGCATCAGACTCTCTGCTTCACAAGATTCCTAAGGAAAAGACCAAGCCCATCCAAACTGGCCGTTTAGACAGGGAGTGCTGTCACCAGCCTCCACACTAGCCCTCCTCTGCCACTGCTCCTTCTGTCTCTGAGTGTACCTGGGAAGCACATCTGCCTGTCCCCTGTCCTCATGGTAAAGAGGACAAGAGACAGTGGCCACCATAGGTCTCCTGCCAGCATGAGGGACAAAACCGAGTCAGAAAAGGACATCGCAGGCTGAAAGCCTGGTTCAGAGCTGCAGGACCCCAGTCCCGGGATGCAGTCACAAAAGCAGGAGGACAGTTTTCCAGCCCTGAAGCCTGCAGATGTGCTGCAATGGGAAGCAGGGGACAGTAGGCCAGACCTGCCTGCCCTTCTTCCCACACTTCAGCCCAGAGGAGGCTCCTGAGCACAGAGCAAAAGCCACCGGGGGAGGAGACATCACAACAAGTGGGCCTCCCCCAGCAACCCAGCAAGTGGCCATGCTGACAAACACAAAGATGAATAGCTAACAGCTCGTGTTATTAAAGAAAGGCTGATTTACCCGAAGAATCGCCTAATAAGCTACTTATATACACTTAATCAGTAATTGTGAAATGTAACTGATTTCACAAAAATTCAACAGTTCTTTTTTTCCCAGAATAAGAAACACAAGCAGTGTGGACCTGTGGCAATATGAAAGCTCTGAAACAGAGGTTCCGTGCTCTTTCTAGCTGAGCGGGCAGGGCTCTGCATGAAGATTCTAGATCCAAAGCTCGTCCAGCCACTCCTGAATGGACAGCATGAAAAGAACCAACAGAAGGAACCTCCTACATAAGCAGACCCAAGGGCCAGCCACACCCAACATGGTGAAGGCCACTGTCACAGCCTCAGCAACATTGACGTGGCCCTACCTAGAGCTGGCCCACACTTATTTCTTCCACCCCAAGCCACTCACATGTCCTGCGACCTTGTCCCATCATCCACAGGAGGAAGTTGGAAGAGCCTTCTGAAGTCTTGGCTGGGGCCAACTACTCAGACCAACCACAGGTCCTTTGACCTACAAGTAACGTTGCCAGACACAAGCTGAGCCCCTGCAGTCCACAGCACACCCAGCCACCTCCCCATCTCCCTGCTTGTATGTTCCCCAAAAGGGCTCCCAGCTCCAGGGAAACACCCTGGAGCGCAGACAGCATGCAACCCCAGTAAAGCCGAAAACAGCATGTCGCCAAGGAGTGCTGTAACTGCTGAGTCTTCATTTGGGCAAGCAGCCAGGAATCGCCTGTGCATGGCCACATCTTCTTGTTTTCTATTGACCAATAACCTGTGAACTGAAGGAGCTTTCAGAACTGAGATGTGAAACAGATTCATTCTGAATATATTTTTCTACAAGGGGCTTAAAAGTGTTTTAGGTTCATTTTTCACAACATATTTCATCCAAATACCATGGACACTGGACCATCTTCACAAGGAAACCCCCTTAACTTTCCAACCCCTCCCTTCAAAAGCAAGCCTCCAGGGGAGCTGACCGCTTCTCCTCCCTCCTATGCATCTGCCAATCTACCTCACATTCTCCCCCGCACCCAGTGCCCCCAAATGCTGCCCCTGGGCCGGGAGGCCAGACATGTGACATCAGGTGACTGCAGTGCTGATGAGGAAGTCCCTTGCCCACCCCCAGCACCCCTGCTCCCACTCCAACAACAGTCAGAAGCCCTCAGGACACAGCCCCTTGCTGCCCAGAATCACACCCCACACCCAGGCGCACAGTCTGTGGAGTTAGGTAGTCAAGATTACAAGAAGCTCGCTCAGAACTATCAGGGACATTGGTATTGTCCAGCAAGAAGACCAGGACATCTCAGCTGAGCCTCAGCTCTTAGGGGTGGGAGCTCCCTGACCCCTCCCTTCCCCTTCATTCTCTTCCTTTCCTGTTCCCTGCCTTGTCTCATGCTCTCTGCTCATGAGCTACTCACAGCAGCTGCCACCACTCCAAAGCAATGGACATTACTACCGTGCCAGCACCAGGCACCTCTGCCCAGTAGGCTTTGCTCTGGGTTCAAGTGAGAAGTCACTCAAAGGCCAGATGCGACAATCTGTTCTGAGACTGGCCTGTAGGCAAAGCAGTTTTGTTTAAGAAAGTCAGTAACTGCCTTGTTTCCTCTCCAAATCACAAGGATCATAAAACAGAGAAGCTCAAAAGGTTCAAACGGAAAAAGAAAGAAAAACAAACAGTGCCTATCCTTAGGGTGTGACTACAAGACTCTTCATAGCAGGTAGACCACAACCCACTTCCTGCTTTTGTCTGTGCCAGTTCATCTGCCAAGTCACTTGAGGATTTGAACGTGCTATCCGCAGGCTTTGGGCATGAGCCACCCAGCTGACACTCAGAGCTAAGCAAGCATTGTCTTATGTCTCTGTGTCCTCCTCCAGGGCTATGGGGCAGCCAGCAGTGAGGCCCAGTCTAATCAAACACGGAGTGGGAAATTCAGGGAGAGTGGGAACTGACTTGCAAAATTCACAGCGAGGCGTTCTGGGCCAGCACCAGAGTATCTAGCCTGTTTTTTGATTTTCACACAAAGTCACCATTCACACACCTTTTTTTTTTCTATTTTGGTACTGGGAATTGAACTCAGGACCTTGTGCTTGCCAGGCAGGTGTTTGTGCCCTGAGCTATATCCCCAGCCCCACACACCCTTCTTTTTACGCTCACCTTGATGGATCTGGGACCATCCTATTCCCATGTGGCCCCAGAGAAGTGGGCCCTGCCCTAGAGGGCTTTTGGAATGTTCAGCCTACATTCCACAAAGCAGTAACTATGGTCTGGGCCCTATACCAAGCCTGGGGACACGTAACCCTCCACATGTCTCCATGGCACACTCAGAGCATGCTGCTCTTTGGAGGCACCACCTTCCAAATCAGAACATTATTTCTGAGTAAGAGGGACCAGTACAGTACTGGCTGGTTGGGTGGCCAAGATCTCCAAAATGACAAAATTTCCTAACTCTCAACCTTCATGCACTTCTCAGCATGGCACCTGCCAGGGGGTAAAAAGCTGCTGGTCCCTTGCTCCTTCTGAGAGGCAAGGACACCAGGCCTGCAGGCCACTCCCTGGCCCGCTGCACCAGAGCAGGTGGCGCCCTCCACGCCCTCATCGCCCGGCTCCCAGGGCTGCCCAGCCCTCTCCCTTCCTGCCTGGCCCCATCACTTCCTCCCTTTCTGCTGCTGCTTGTGCTTTCTGGAGGTCGTGTGAGATGATCTAAAAGCAGAACTGGGCATGGAGTTTTGCTGAAGTGGTTGCGCACACAGACTCATGCTGTTGTGTTATCAAGTGACCCCCAAAACATGAAGCCACACACACCATTTGTCCTGCTAAGAGTCTCACCCCTCCCACCTCAGAAAACTTTCAGCTCTCTCATGTCAAGGCAGGTTGCATTATTTTGAGCAGTTGTGTAAACTCCAAAATATATTTTCTGTAATCACCAGTATTTCTCAAAAGGCCTCCTGTAATTATTATACATGTGAATTTTTCCTTATTTATAAAATATATATAAATTATTTTTAATACATCAACTTTAGTAGAAATTTGTATCAACACAGTAACAGTATGTGGCATTTGAAATAAGTTTGTGTTTACTTTGATGTATAACACAGTATTGAACATATGACGTATTTGCAGTACCACTTGATTTAAAGAAAAATCACTCACAGATTATCATAAAGTATTATCATTGTAAATGCTCTTTTTCTGAGGATTTTACAATAAAACTTGAGAAAAGTGACCTTTCCCTGGTGTCAGTCTGTCAACAGTTGTTCAAGCAAAAACTGACCTAGGCAGGACCACCTGGGCTCCAGCAGCAACACAGGGCTGGGTGTCCTGGTTACCTCTCCAGAGGCTCCACTGCCCAGCACCCACACACTGAGAGTCGGGTTCTGACATGTGAACTCGGGGGCAGGAGACACATTCACTTCAGAGCTGTGCCCCAGCCAAGCTGACACATGAACCATCATCACAGTGACATAAACACAGTGTTGCTACCATCTTCCCCAGGACAGTAAATGTTCCTGGCCCTGTGATAGGTGCTTGCTGAGCACCTGTTTTAAGTCATATAATAGCTCTATAAGGTGGTTGTCAAGGTGATCTCTACCGTATAGGAGAGGAAGCACAGCCTGGCTTCAAGTCCAAGTCTATGCAGCCAACACACATGGTCCTAACCACGGACACTGCTCCCTACGGTCACCCTCAGCTGCTCCGGCACCACTTTCTCACAGAACCCCCTTATCTCTCTGTCTCATTAACATTAGGAGGGTCCCCAGCAGCCCCCTGTGTGCCAGGCACTGCACCTGAACCAAAGCCAAAACCCTGGTGAAGAAAGCCGTCACCAGTTCACTCACTGCCCCAAGCTTGGGCATCACCCTGTACCCTGTGGCTACATCCTCTCTACACCTAAGCCCTGGGAAGCCAGAGGCTCACATCGGGGAGTGCGGTGGGCCTCAGAACCCATGCCAAACAAGGCAGGGGCTTCTGTCTGTCTCACCCTGCGCCTCAGCAGCTTCCATGTCACCCAAGGCCTAAGGGGCTAATGCCTCTCATTGGCTCTCCTGTGACCAGAATACCTGGGCAAGCACATTCCACCTGTTGTTCAACCTTCATTTTCCCAAAGCCATGGTGGTTCCCAGGCTGGGTCCACATAGAGCCCATAGTCCGCAGGGGTCAAACAGATCCAAGAACATGAGGGCACAAGCTCTTTGGGGATGCATGCAAAAAGCTTGTCTGGGAAGTATTTTGGAAGGTGTGATGTGGAAATCGGCAGGAAGGCTACGAGCTAAACAGGTAGGGGAGAGCCTGCTGCCAACAGCAGCTGCAAGAGCAATGGATTTGCCTGAGCGAGAACAGCGAGGACACTGGTGCCACCGGCATTTTTAGCTATGAGAGGGGAAATCTCTACACACAGCCAGTCCCCAAGACTGGAAGAGCTGCAAGGCGGAATGCCGTGCTGTAAGAGGTGAAGCTGTCCTTCAGGCTCTGCAGAGCACTTCCCAGCCAGGACATTAACAGTGTCTGGGTTAAAAAGGAAGGAGGGGAGGGAGCTGATGCTAGGAACATGACTTTGTCTCCTGGCCACATCCAGGACTCGATGCCCAGAGGCTGGGGCGCTCAGCTACACATGGCCTAAGGTCATCACACTCAGGGGCCACTATCTTCAGGGAGCTAAAACAGCTGTCTGAGAGACAGCACAGAGAGCGCTTGTCCTTAGGGGAAGCAGCCACAGACTGACACTCTGAGGACCAGAAACATACTTCTCTCAGGGGCTAAGGCAGGATATGGGTAGGGGGGAAATATTCAAACCCCACAGAGAAGGCCCCAGGGCTGCCTAGAGCAGGGAAGGCCTGACAAGGATGGACACCAGGTTCCTAGAGAGAGGGAAGTATCTGTACAGGAAGCAGAGTACACAGGGCCCAAGAAAACCAGCACATGGCTGGGGCCCCAGTGTACGAGGCCATCAGGCCACCTGGGAAAATGGGAAAGTGGCCAACAGATGGCACCCAGGGCCACATGCTTTGTTAACAAAGCTGGGTCTGCCCAGATCTAAAGCTAATAGCAACGTTTAAAAACTAAATGTTCTTTATGCAATAAACAGCACTTTATTCTTTCACATCGACATGGGTGACATGTTTTTGCATAAACTTCAGTCCAAAGAAACTTAGCATTCTTCACCTGCCACTTCTCCAAAGCTGTTGGTTCTCACCCCTTGGTTCAGTTAATCCCATCTAACCAGAGATTTGCACACGAGCGAAATCCAGTTACTAGGCAAGAAATACTGGTTAGCAGTGACCAGTAAGATTGGCCAGTGTCCTGAGACCCCCAGGAAGAAGAAATAGGAAGTAGCCCGGCATGGTGGCACATGCTTGTCATCCCACCACTCTGGGAGGCTGAGGCAGGAAGATTGCAAGTTTGAGCCCAGCGTGGGCAACTTAGCAATTTTGTGAGACCCTGTCTCAAAATAAAGTAAAAAGGGCTGAGGCTGTAACTCAGTGTGAAGGCCTTAAGCTTGATCTCAGTGGGGTGGGGAAACAACCCACAGGAGGGGTTCCATGTACCACAGGGCAGAATAGAATGCTCCCCCAAGGAGACTTTCAGCATTACTTATGGACAAGAAAGAGAAAGTGATTTACAGAGACCATGGGGAGCCCTAAAAGTGGTCACAGCCCTGACCCCACACTTCCCAGACTTTCTGGAACATGCCGGCAACCTGAACCAGCACCTGCTGAGGCACTGCTCGGCACGCACTCTTGCACTGCTTCAGGACACAAGAAAACACAAGTTGTATACTCTCATCTAGTAAAAGAATATTAGGGGGAAAATAAGTCAGAAAATGAATTACTGAGTTCTGGAGTAATAAGCAGACCTGGTTTTCTACCATGGTCAGTTGCACTGTCCAGAGTTTCCAGTGAACCGTGTGCACCTCTCTTGATCTAAGAGAGTCTGACACTGACTTGCACTTATGAGCAGCACAAGAACAAGACAGGCAGTGTGTTTCCTGTTCACTCCTGTCCACTCGTGGCCAAGAACAAGAAGGGCTTGTGTCTTGGTGACATCGGCCATGTTGAGAAGTGATTCTTGTTTCCCGGACATGTGCATTGATTGCAGAGCCTACACAACTGCCTGCTCCTTCACACACACACACACACACACACACACACACATCCCTGAGGCTAGAAAAGCAAAACAAGTGAGGGTTTATCACAAGACAATGGAACCACTCCAACTACAGGGCAAGAAGCCCCACCCCAGGCCACTGGAGGAGGAAGGGCCTAAAGGCCCCATCAACTTCTACCAAGAAACAATGACCTGGTTTCCTTTCCTTAGCATATAGCAGATGGACGAGATCATCCAGGAAAATCCTACCTTTATAAATATACAATAAAAGCATTTGAAAGAAACACCTCAGACCTGTGGGAGTGAGAGGAAAGTGAGGAAGTGAGAAGCCAATGGCAGGGTGCTTCTTCTCAACAGCACCTGCTCCCCGGACAAGGCGGGCTCCTGTGCAGTGGCCTCGCCTGGAAATGGAGATGGAGTTAAGGAGAGGTGAGGAGCTCTGGGACTTGACAAGAAAAGCACAGGCCACAAAAGAAACGTTCAATAAATTGGACCCCACCAAAAGAAAAAAACCTTTGCTCTGTGAGATGTCTTGTTCCAAGGGTAAAAAGACAAACCACAGACTCAGAGAGAATACTCTGCAAAGCACATACCCAACCAAGGACAAAAGACTAGAACACACCAAACTCAAGGGTATCGTACTCCAATTAGAAAATCAATTCTACACAGACGTCTCACCCAAGAGGCTATGTAGATGTTAAACAGGCGTAGGAAAAGAGGTTCTGTACCATTAGCTTCTAGAGAAATGCAAAACTATAGAAATGGAAAACAGATTGGTGCTTGTCAGGGGTTGAAAATGAGGACAGGATGGGAGAGCCGAGTGTGGCTATAACATGTGGCAGTAGTTTTCTATAACTACAATGCCTCGGCTGAGGCAGGAGGATCATTGTGAGTTTGAGACCAGCCTGGGCTACATAGTGAGCTCAAGCCCGGCCTGAACTGTACAGCAAGACCCTGTCTCAAAAATGACAAAAAAAAAAACAAAAGTAAGATTCAACCAAAAAGAAAGCTATAAACCAATATCCTAGATAAACACAGATGCAAAAATCTTCAAAAAGATTTTTGCAAATGAAATTCAATGACATATTTTAAAAATTATACACTATAGGGCCAGAGATTCAGCTCAGTTGTGAAACACCTTCAAGTATGAGGTTCAGAGTTCAATTCCGGTACAAAAAAAAATTGTAACTAGGACCATGTTGGTTTCATCACAAGGACGTGAGGGTGGTTCCATATACATAAGTCAGTAAGTGCAGTACACCACATAAAGAGAACCAAAGATATAAAAGATTACATGATTGTTTCATGTAACGAAAAAGCCTTTGACAAAATTCAAACATCCCTTCATGATAAAAGTCCTGAAGAAAACAGATGTAGAGACCACTTTCCTCAAATTAATAAAAGCCATGTATGACAAGCCCATTGCCAACTTCATACTGAATAAGAACAATGTAAGTAATTTCCTCTAAAAATCAGAAACAAGACGAGGGTGTCTACTCCTACCTCTCCTGTTCAATATAGTGCTCAAAACTTCAGCTGGGAAAATCAGGTAAGAGAAAGAACTAGAAGGGTTAAACACGATAAGAAACTAAGAAGTCAAATTACAATATCCCTATTTTCAGATGATCCTTTACATAGAAAACCCTAAACCCTCCCCCAGAGAGCTATTAAGTCCAATAAACAAATTCAGCACAGTAGCAGGATACCAGATCAACACATTAAAATCAGCATCTCTTCTTCATACCAATGTTGAAGCCACCAAAAAACAAACTTGGAAAATAGTTCCATTCACAATACCTTTAAAATAGAATAAAATACAAAGCAATCAGCCTAAACAAGGGGAAAGACTATAAAATGAAAATTATTCTATAATTGAAGAAAGAAATTAAAGAACACATTAGAAAATGGAAAGACCTCCCTTGCTCATGGGTTGGCAGAACTATTACTGTTTAATGGTCACATTACCAAATGCAATCTACAGAGTCAGTGCGACCCCTCTTAAAATACAGTGCTCTTCAGAGAACTAGAAAAGGTAACCCTAAAATTGATATGGAAGCATAAAAGACCCAAAATAGCCAAAGCAATCCTGAGCAAGAAGAACTATGCTCGAGGCATCACAATAGCTGAATACAAAGTACAGGGCTAAAAGGAAGGAAGGGACAAGGAAAAAAGAATAGAAGGAAAAAAAGGAAATAGAGCTTTTGTAAATAAGGATGGGGGAAGAGTTGAACAGAGGGAAGAAGAATGGGAAAAAGAAGGTATATCAGGTACAGGCACAAAATTCCTATGATGAAAGTTATCTATATAAATATATATCAATAGAAATTTTAAAAGACAAAATACAGTGGTACCTTGGTACTAATTGGTTCCAAGAGACACAAGTACCAAAAACAATGAGTAGCAAACAAATGGTTTTGGGTGGAAAGTGTAGCAAATCACAAAGCAATCAACACTACCAAGTTCTGGTTTGTGTGTCAAGTACCAAACAAACAACAAATAACAGGACAAAATTTTCCCACCAGAATACATCAAGCCCCAAATTCAATGAGTCGGAAAGGAGAGAAGTACCATGGTATGCCTATATCCCAAAGCCACAAAAGCAATACAGCACTGGAACAAAAACATACACATAGCCCAGTGCAAAACGGAAGACAGAAACAAACCCAAGCACCTGTACCCAGTGATGTTTGACAAGGAAGTCAGAAAGAAAGAAAAGACAGTCTCTTTAATGAATGGTGCTGGGAAACAAGCCACATGCAGAAAAGTGAAACAAGATCCTTATCTGAATCCCCATGTACTAAAATCAAATCAAAATGGATCAAACACCTAATTATAAGACCAGAAACTTTGAAACTGCTGGAAGAAAACAGAGAAAACACTTAAAGCCATAGGTATATGCAAAGCTTTCCTAAACAGGATCCCAGTAGCATAGGAAATGCTATCAAGAATCTACAGAAGGGATTACATGAAATTAAAAACCTTTGCACAGCAAAGTAAACAATCAATGAAATGAGATAAGCTACAGAATGGGGGAAAAGCTCTGTTACCTACTCTTCTGATAGAGAGTTAATATCTAGAATATATAAAGAACTCAAAAAAAATCAAAATATTCCAATCAATAAATGAAAACAGAGAACTGTCAAAAGAAGTAAGAATGGCCAAGAAAAATGTTCAACATTTTTAACTATTAGGTAAATGCAAATCAAGACAACACTGAGATTCCATCTTGACCCAGTTCTAAGGGCTATCATCAAGAAAACAAAAGCCATCAGTGCTGTCAGGAAAGGAAGGAACCATCCTACACTGTTGGTGGGAACATAAACTAAGACAAACTGTATAGAAATATACATGAAAATTCTTCAAAGAAACAAAATAGATTTACTACTTGATCCAACTAAACCATTACTTGGCATATTCCCCTCCAAAATTAAAGACAGCATGCTATAGTGATACCTGTATTACCCAGTTTATGGCAGTGCAATTCATAAAAGCTAAGATGTAGATAGAAACATCCTAGATGCCCATCAATAGATAAAGAAAATGTGTATATATTCTCAGTGGAATACTATTCAGGCACAAAGAAGAATAAAGTCATGTCTTTTGCAGGAAAATGGATGGAATTGGAGACTATCGTGTTAAGCAAATTAACCTACTCTCAAACTGTTAAATATTATATGTTTTCTCTTATATAAGCAATCTAAAATTAAATTTATACCCAGGTGTGGTGGCTCATGCCTGTAATCCCAGCACTTGGGAGGCTGAGGCAGGAGGATTATTGTGAGTTCAAAGCCAGCCTAGGCTACAAAGGGAGCACAAGACCAGCCTGAACTGCATGGTGAGACCCTGTCTCAAAAACAAAACACCAAAAAAATGAAATGAAATAAATTTATAAATAAATAAAGGAAAGATGACAGGAAAACAGAAGGTAGACTTTTAAAGATGGGGAAGGGAAGTGGAGTAGGGGAAGAAAAGGAAGAGGGAGTAATAGGAATGAAAATAATCAGAATATGTGATGCATATTTGGGTACTGTACATGTACCCACATATTAAAGCAGATCTCGCTATTTTGTATCAGTCGTATGCACCAATAATAATAAGAAAGAAGAAATAAACAGAAGAGTCAAGGGATATAGCTCAGTTGTACAAAGCCAAAGGATCAGTCTCCAGCACTGCAAAAAATAAAAGTTTAAGAAAGTAAGTCAAACAATATACATGGAGGTACTACCCACGCATCTGAGATGCAGATAGATTCCAACTTGCCCGGGAAAAGTTAAAATGACCAATAACAGCAAGTGATGGAGACAATGGAGAACACAGGGAACTCATTCATGGCCGGCAGGAGCACAACCACTCTAGAAGACAGTCCATCATTATTTTTAAAAGTTGAGCTGGGCATGGTGGGGCACAACTATAAACCCAGCACTCAGGAGGCTGAGGGAGGAAGATCACTGTCTGAGGCCATCTTGAACTACAGAGCTACAGAGCGACACCATGATTCAATAAAAGGAAAAAAGTTGAAATGTGCACCTTCTAAACCCCAGCAGCCCTGCACCGTGCCTGTTATGGTTGATACACTGTGTCAACTTGGGGAGTCTAGAGGTTTGGCTGAGTGACTCAGCAGTTCTGCATCCTGGGGCCCCCTTACCCTTCTGGGATGTTTACTGTGTCCATTTAAGAAGTTTAGAAGGTTGACTATGTGACTCAGCAGGGAGCGAGGGTGCTTACTTTGTACTCATCCTGAGCCTGTGCAAGAGAATGGCCTGCAGAGGGTGTGGTTGCAGAGAACACCCCCAGAGCAGGTAGGCTGCATAAAAAAAGAGAATTGAGAAAGGACTAGCAGCTGGTTCTTTGGAAAACTCGACTTCGTCTTCAGCTTGATAGTCTCCTGGCTTCTGGCGCAGCCTTTTCCGCTTCCACCTGGGACTGTTCGGCCTTCTGGTATAGACTCTCTGGTCTTTGTCATAGATTCGTCAGCATTCCATCGCAGACCCATCAGCCTCCTGATATGGACTTGCCCATGCAAGTGAGCCCCACACCTGGCTGGGCTCTTCAATCTCCAGCATGCAGACATCCCTGCACATTTCCTCATCCAACTCTGTGGCTGACCACTGTAAGCCAAACTTGTAATTTCTTGTACATTTGTATATTTTGTGTTATATCTGTTTCTCTAGTAAACCCTGACCAATACAGTGCCCTTACACATGAACACATGGTTGTGACTGCTCATTGCACCATTTGCTGTATGAGTGAAGACTAAAAGCAGGGCATGTGCCTCTCAGCAACAGAATGGACGAGCAAGATACAATACACTCATGGAATGGAATTCAGTGGTAAAATGAACCAAGGAGAGCTATGTACAATATCACAAAAGCCTCAAAAGCATAACATTGAACAAAGGGAAATACAGAGTTCAAAACCAACTGCACTAGCTGTACTTTACCACAGACATATATAAGTAAGAGAACTATGAAGAGAGGCAAAATATGATTACCCCAAAAACCAAAATCAGGAAAACGGGGAGACTGTGACTAAGAGGCAGAAAGAGATCCCTTAGGTCCCTGTTCTGGTTGATACATTGTGTCAACTTGGTGAGTCTAGAGGTTTAGCTGAGTGACTCAGCAAGAAGCCAAGGTGCTTACCTTGTACATCCTGAGCCTGTGGAAGAGGAGGCGAGAAAAAGAGTCTGCATGTGCCATTCCTCCCTTTTGCTCTGGTTGTTTTTGCTGTGCTCTGCTGCCATGAACATTGGCCCTCTGCCATGTGCCACTCTGCCTCTGAGCCAGCCAAGTATGGACTGAAACCTCCACAAACTGTAAGCTAAATAAACCTTTCCTTCCTTCATTTTTGGCGTTGGGTATTTTGTCTCACCAACGAGAAAAAAGTAACCAAGACAGTCGCAGTTATGTTTTGTTCCTTCACCTTGTGGTGAATATTATAATATTCATTGTTTGTCTATACTATATGCACTTTTATTCATTATGTTATATGCATTGTTAAAATGTTTATTAGACGGTTTCTGTTTCTGGCAATACCGTGAATCATGTTTCAAAAGACAAACCCATTACTATGTAGAAATACTGGTGAAAACAGGACAAGCATTCTTCAATGCATAGATGAAGGAACAAAAACTGGAAAGAGCTGCTGAGCATGGCGGTGCACAACTACAGTCCCATCTTTAGGGAAAGAATGTTTTAGCAAGATATTTATGCAATGATTCAGGAAAGCCAGGAAAAGTATCTAACTCTGATTGTATCCTAGATAGAGAAAAGGCCTTCCCAAAAAATTCATCATTATGAAACTACTGCATATCTATCTTTGGAGTGTAAATTTACAGTCCTCATGGTTCAAGAACCCATGGTATTTTTATACAGGTATAAAAATGAGTGCTGGACCAGTGGTGGTCCCCAGGCATCCAGGAGAAACACACACAACACAGCTATTGAGGGACATGGTCCCCAGCCCATTCAAGATTCTCAGAGGCAAACCTATGTTTAATATGAACTCAGAATAAAGTTCCTAATGCAGACGAGGAAAAGCCAAACATGAGCAAGACCCAGCAGACATGAGGCACAGCAGCAGTATAACTGCCACAAAAACCTCAGGTGCTGAATAGTTCTCTAGAAGATATTTAATAGGACTAAAAGAAAAGAAGGAATTGAAAATCATGACAGGAAAAAACCGGCTGTAAAAAACAACAAGTGGAGATGCCACAGGGCCAAATGAAAATTCTAGACATGCAAAGTATGGAAATGCAAAGTTCAACAGACACATTCAACAACAAATCAGAACAGAGAGCTGGAGGGAGGAAAGTGTTCAGAATGTGGCCAAAGAGATGAAGAAATGGAAAATACACAACAGAAATTTAAGAATATCGCAGACAAAATGAAGACATCAACATCTAAAGGGAGACCCAGGAAAAGGACTGTGCATTTGGACAAAGGCACCAGCCAACGATAATGGCGAGAAGGGATAAAGTCACGAGTCAGCATACTCAGAGAATGAATCCTGAGCAGGCTGCATAAAAATAAATCCACACTACAGTAAAATTGCAGAGCACTAAAGATAAATCTTAAAGTTAACCAGAGAGAAAAGATAGTACATCTGTAAAGGACCATTAACCCACTGGACACATTTCTTAGCAATAGAAAACAGTGGAATAAAATCTTTACAGACAATAAGTTAACCTACTATTAGCACCAGAAAACCCTGCAATTATGCACTTTCCGAAGATTAAAATTAAACTCAGGAGAAAGGAACACAAGAAGTGACAACAGGAAAGAAACTGACAAAGTATACATCTCTGAATAATTATAAATCATAAGAATAACTCACTTGGAGCCAGAAGATAAAAGTGGAATTAAATTTTTGAAAAACAAGTACAAACAAGTTGAGAGAGAAGTAAAGTATTTGAAAGGCCTTATGTTATTTAGAATGAGGGAAGAAATACTTTTAGATTGTGAAATTGAATGTAAGATTTCTAAATAGGTGGAGGGACAGGTAATTAAGATGCTCAAAATAAACAAACAAATCTTTATATCATGCCAACAGAAGGCAAGAATGAAAAATAAGTGGCAAGCAAAAGTCTGCTCGATTAAAAAATGACAAAATAAGATGCTAGAAAGACACCCCAACAATAGCCATCACGATAGCCAGGTAACAGAGATTGTTTGATTAAATTCTAAAGATAAAATTTCACTGCATGTCATTTGTAAGACAAACTTGTGAAATGCAAGCACACAAAAGGATTTAAAAAAATTAATGAATAAACTGGGTGTCGGGGCGCACACCTGTGATCCCAGCACTCAGAAGGCTGAGGCAAGAAGATTGCCACAAATTCAAGGCCAGCCTGGGCTATGTAGTGAGTTTGAGGCAAGCCTGAAATACAGAGACCTCGTCTCAAAAAGCAAAACCAAGAAGCTAAAAAAACAAATAATGGATAAGAAAAGCCGAGTGTGTATCCGTTGATAAATGAGTAAACATTGCATGGTATGTACCCATATAAGGGGCTGGTATTCTGTCATAAGAAGGAACGAAAGTGCCCTTTCATGCCACAACGTGAGTGAACCTTGAAAGCAGTCTGCTGTTTGAAAGAAGCCAGACACAAAAGCCCACAGGTTATAGAGTCCATTTATACAAAATGCCCAGAATAAACAAATCCATAAAGATAGCAAGCAGATGCATGGGTGCCTGGGGGAGGAAAACAGAGCGACAACTTAAAGGGACAGGTGAAAATAGTCTGGAAAAACACCATGGGGAGGATTGCAGAGCTAAATCACACACTTTAAGAGAATGGATTTTATTATACCTGGATCACATCTCAATAAAATATGTATAATTTTTAAAATATGGTCTCAAATATATACATGTGTGTGACAGAGTCATAACTGAGAGTGGCGCAACGGTATAAATGCACCATTATGGCAGAAATTTTTAGCATAGCTCTCTTGATAATTATCTTGAACAAATAAAAACTAGCTAGGAGACAGAAGATTTAAGCCATATCATAAATAGCTTGATCTGTAGAGGTACACAGAACCCTGCATGCTGAAATTAAAGAAAATACAATCTTTTCCAAACTCAAAACGATGCAAAACTCACCATCTAGTAGGAGAGATAAGAAAACGAGCCCTGACACTTCTCTTTTCCCTGTGACAGCCAGAGGGTGTGACCCAAGTGGAGCCTGGGGGACCAGGGATGGCACCTGTTCTGCCCCCCCCACCTCACAGTTGCCTCCGCTGCCCACTAGGTGGCTGTTCACTCCCGCATCCGGGCCCTCTGTGCCTTGTCAATGTCCCAGCATCCTCCCAGGTTTCAGGCTGCTTCGGTGCTGCTACCGCCTGGATGAGGAACTGAACAACACCTGAAAGGACAAAGATGTGGAACAGCCTGGGGCCAGCCACTGCCATCCCCATCTCCCCAAGCCCAACTGAGTCATGATCAGGGCTTCCGCTGCTTCTAGAAAGTCCTTGAAAGTGCTGGCAGCGATGACTCCAAACCCACTGTTTCTGTGGAAAGGGCAAGAGCTACTGATCAAGCGCCCACTTCTCCAGCAGTATGGTCCTACAGTCGCCACAACAGCTGAGGCTGTCCTAGACACCCAACGGCCACTCTAACAGAGAGCTGCCATGCCTGTAGCGGGCTTCACACACAGACCTACCCAGATGACCCTGCCCCTCTGCCGCCACACCCAAAGTTCCAAAACAGGTCCACCAAACGCAGGAGACCGGCATGCAGAGGCCACTCCTTCTCTACAAAAACAGGAGCCTGCATTCTCCTTGGGTCAGTCCGAGGGCTCTCTCTGTGTACCACCTTCCTTCCGCAACACAGGTCATGCTAAAGCCTGCTCCCATGGTCTTGCTGCCACGTTGTGATTTTTGTCTCTCGGGTGTACTGGGCTGAGCACATTGCACTACGATAGCGAGAGGGCGGCTGAGCAGCTCTGGGAAGAGGCAGAAAGCGGCACTGGCCATGGAAGAGCCCCAGAAGCTGCGGGGTAAGAGCTCCAGCGAGACACCAAGGGAGCTACAAGACCCAGCTGCTGAGTGGAGCAGCTGGGAGCTGCCAGGAGCTGTAACACCAAGAGCGAAGAGGTCGGGCTGGGGATATAGCTCAGTGGAATAAGCGCTTGCCTAGCAAGCGCAGGGTCCTGAGTTCGATCCCCAGCACCACAAAAAAAAAAAAAAAGAGCGAAGAGGTACACAGGTAGGTACACTGTCACTGTACACTAAGGCTGTAACACCAAGCACTGGGCCACTGACACTCAAAGCCCAGCACTGCAATCATCAAGGAAGCTGCACTTGGCAGTTCATGATTTCTGTCTGAATTGAGCAAGAACCCCCAACTGATTGGCAATAGCTTGGGAACTCGTATGGGGACCCTTCCCTTAGGAAGCCCTGGAGGGGTGGACAAGAGTGACATCGGCACTCAGGAAGCGGCTAAGTCTGATTTCCACCTTACTTGTGGCTAAGAGTCCACACTAACCAGTTACACAGGCTCAAGTCCTAAAGAATAATTTCAGCAAATACCCAAAAATCAAAATCAGGGAGTGTGTTGCCTGACCACTATGCAATAAAGCAGCTCACAATCAATGACAAAAAGATAACTGGAGAATTTCCACACATTTGGAGAGTTAAATGTGTAACAGAAGTCAAAGAAACCATAAACAAAATTAGAAAATGCTTCCTATAAAATTATTAGTGATACATTTATATACAATGTTTGCTATATAGGAGAAAAATCACAAATTAGAGCTCAGCTTAGGCCACTTAGCAACTCAGGAAGACTCAGTCTCAAATTTTTTTTTTTTTTTTGCGGTACTGGGGATTGAACTCAGGATCCTGCGCTTGCTAGGCAGGCACTTATTCCACTGAGCTATATCCCCAGCTCCCAGTCTCAAAATTTTATTTTATTTTTTTTCAAAATTTTAAACTTTAAAAAGAAATAGCTGGGGAGCTATTTCAGTGCAATGGCCCTGGGTTCAGTCCCAAGAAACAGAAAGAGAAAGAGAGAGGGCAAGAAAGAGAGAAAGAGAGGAGGGGGAATTACCAAAGAAAATGGGCTGAGGGTGTAGCTCAGTGGTAGAGTGCTTGTGCAAATCCCTTGGTTCAATCCTCATTACTGAAAAAGTAAAAATTACAAACATAACAAGAGAAAGGGGAGATTTAAAATGTTGGAATAAAGACTAGCAGCAAAACACAACCTCACCAGGACCTGGAATTAAGACACCTAGAAAACAACTTGGTGAAGAAAAACAGAAGTAGATCTTCAGATACCAGAAAAGAGCTGGCAGGAAAACTGTAGAGAAGCTGGAGAAACTGAGCACAAACCAGAGAAAAGAATGAAGCAGAAGGGAAAGCTCACTGCAACTCCCAGGGAGGGGATCTGTCTTGGCTGACACAAGGTAAGAACAGAGAGGAGAGCAGCTCCCCAGAGAAACAACAGACCAGGCTCATGGTGCCAGCCCCAAGAAAAGCCTGCAGTTGCTGTAAACTGCAGAAAAAAGAATACAGGGTTTTGGTCTGAAAGTAACTCCTTCTACATGGCAATCTAGAGTGAGAGAGGAAATCCAGAGCAGAACTTGTGGTATCTGAGAGACAGCTGCAGAGAGGGTGTGGGCCAAACACAGACTCCCTGAGAAGTTCAAACTCAGGCTTGGTAGAAAACAGGGATCCTGCCCTCTGTAATAAGAAGCCAGAATGGACATGTGTGGACATGTGAGAAGGGGCTGGGTATGAAGCTGGTGACATTAAATCCAATGGACTGCTTGACCCCACCCACCCCATTGCCTGTGCCCAACACAGAGCTCAGTGAGCTGTTTGCTTTCCCATCTGCCACTGTGGTCAGGGATATGCCTTAGCTGGACAGTTGCCATCGGTGTAAGACGGAGGGGTCTCTGGAGCAGGGAGGGGGAAGCGCTTCACAAATCCACAGGCCATAAAGCTAGGCAGAGAAAGCCATGAGCTGGGACATACAGAGGGACATGGAAGTGTGGAGGGCGTGGAATGAAATACAGCTCTAGGATGGACACCACTGACTGACCATGTCCAGCAGGAAAAGTGCATCAGGATTCAGATTCACACACAGAAACCTGAGTGTGGAAACAAAATAGGCTTAGGAGTGACTCACTGCTCCTTTCACCCAATATCTGGTGGATTCCAGTATCACAGACCCTGAAAAGAAACAGATCACTCAAAAACAGGAATTATTTTTTCCTTTTTCTTCATTTGTGGGTTGTTTTCATATTTCTACTTTTTTTCTTTTTTCCTATTTTTCTTTTTTATTCTTTATTTTGTTCTCTGCTTTTTCTTTTTCTTTTGTTTGTTCTTTTCTGTTATTTTATCTAATTCTATTAATTTTCCTTTTCTCCTTAATAGGTCCTCTGCCTCATTTTTCTCTCCTCCACCTCATCTTCCTTTTCTTTTTAAAATTTCATTTTTCATTTCCTACTTTCCTAACCCTCCATCTTCACAAGTATTATGAGTAGGCTTTATTAATCTGTAGATATTTTGTTGATTCAATGCCATTATTATTGAATTCTTTTCTATTGTTGATGGTGGCATATCAGATGTATTTGGTAGATATTTATTGTATGTCAAAATTTGATGTCCCCCCGTGTGGCCAGATCTAGGGTATGTGGTACCGGGATTAAGGCTGTGATGCTGGATTAAGTGTGTATGATGACTAAAGGAGTCCACTGATCAGCATATTTCTGAATGTGGACAACGGGATGTCTTACCCTGGGTGTGGGTGGCACTGCCAAAAAGGTGGGTTACCTAGAAGGGAGAAAAGGAGAAGCAGGCTGCTGTTTGCTGCCTTCTGCCTGCCCTGCATACTACCACCATGAGCTGTTTCTCCTCTGGGATCACTCTGCCCTGAAGCTCTGCTTTGGAACCAGCTGACTATGGACTGAAACTTCTACCAACTGTGGGATGAAATAAACTCTTTCTCCTTTGAGTGTCAGGTATTTGTTTCAACAACAGTAAAAGTAACTAAGACAATCGTTGACACTGTTACTGTTACTGATTTTTTTATTTTAAAGAAACATTTTTAAAAACATTAAAAACTATACAGAATTTCAAAACAAGATGATAGGAAATCAACAATGGTTGTTATATTGCATATTATTATCTTCAAACTAGTTGTCCAGATTACCAGCTTCAGGCATGCAAAATTGATCAAAAAAAATTAAGCATCAACTGTTCCTTTCAATAAACCAATAGAAATTAGTAGTATGATTTTGTTGCTGTTGTCAGGGTGACATAGTTGTTACTACTAATTGATTTTTTCTGTATGTAATATTTGGATTGCCTTTGGGTCATTAACAAGACTGTGGTTCATTTCTGGAGAACTGGGTGCTGGGCCAAACTCATTGCATCTTCCTCTCCCCAAATCAATGGAAATAATCAGATCTTGGGACAGCGACAAAGATCTATAATTAGCCAAACCTAGAGTACATCACTGGAGAGGAGACACTGACTACAGCAATCTCCATACTTAAAATAAAATCTATCGACTATAGTCGGCCCACAGACATCAGCACAAGAAGAAACAATAGAAATATGAGAAAACAAGGCAGGAAAATGCCTTCATAAACTAGCTGATCCATGGCACAGCAATGGGAGAAAATCAAAAGCCAAAGAATTCAGTTATATGAAATGATAAAAGAGACCAAAAATGATCAATAAGGTGATCAGAAAGCTCAAAGATGACATAACTAAAGATGCTAAAAACTAAATAAATAACTGAGCTTATAGAAGACACTAATGAGAAGCTAGCTGAGCTAACTCAAATGATACAATACACAAATGACCAGCTTAGCAACGAATTAGACTCCATGAAAATATGCCAAATGAAAATCCAGGAGATGAGGACAGAGAGCCAAAACTGTGTGATAAGGCTACTGCAGACAGCCACACAACCACAGGTACCTTTAAAACAAGAGACTGCGGAAAACGTATCAGTGAGTGCAGAGTGACGCAAAGATTAAGGTTAATTAGAATTAGTGAAAAAGCAGAGGACAACATGACATAAAAATGTGTTTACAGAAATTATAGCTGGAAATGGTGGTGGACGACTGTATTCTCAGCTCTCAGGAGGCTGAGGCAGGAGTACTGCTGCAAGTATAAGACCAGCCTAGGTTGCATAGTGAAACGCTGCCCAAAACAAATAAACAAAAAACAGAAATCATAGCAAAACACTTTGCAAGTATGGGGAAAGAATTTAATATAAGACTAAATGAGGATGATGGGAAGATGGCGACCAGGTGAGCAGCAAGGGAGCGATCCTCCTTAATAAACACCACCAGCTCGAGACAGACTTGGCGAGCGTGAATGCCGGGACCTCGGCTGGGAAGTTCAAACTGGGCGTATTTCTCTGAAATGCCGGGGGAGATGTGGTAGGGCGGACCAGGCTGCCGGGGCGAGATGTGGGAAAGCCCCAGACGCTGGGAGCCAGGGACAATCCGCGCGGGGAGGAAGCTTGGTTCGGTCCTAGCGCCGTGGGAGCGCAGCCAGCTCGGTCCCTCCCGCCTCCCGAGCCGGTGCAGCCCTCCACCGACTCCCGACAGAGATTGGCTTGTTAGCGGCAGAGACGCCCGGCAATCCCACGTTTCACGCCTATCGGGCAGGCCGCGCGGAGGGCCCCAAACGCCGGGAGCGGGGAGGAAGATTGGCTGGGTCCTAACGCCCTGAGAACACAGACAGCTCGGTCCCTCCCGCCTCCCGAGCCGGCGCAGCTCTCCGGCGACTCCCGACAGAGATCCGCTTTTTGGCGGCGGCAACGCCCAGCGGTCCCACATTT
>PVLD010001639.1:0-192909 GCA_004027595.1 Dinomys branickii | reverse complement strand
TATTGTATTAAAAATATTAGTCTAAAAGCCAGTATTATTGTTCCTTCAGCCATAACTCCAAATTTTATAACTATCAGTCTCTGAAATTTTGTAAAATTTGTAAAATTTATGTAAAATTTAAGTCATTACATGTAAGCCCTACCCAGGGTGACCACAAAGAAAATAGTTAAAGAATATGTACAAATGGAATGAGGATAGAATTTAAATCTTTCCCTAAAATCACCAGCTGAATACAAAAGAAAGTAATGATAGAGGAAATGAGGGCTTAAGTGAAGACATATGAAATATAGAAATGGAATAGTAAAGTGAGAATAGCAACTTTTCTTTTATCAGTCATTACATTACATATGAACTAATTAAAAGACAAAACCTGGCAGGATGAATAAAATATGTGTTCCAACCACATGTTGTCTACAAGGGAGTCACTTTACATATTGATTTTTTTTTTTTTCTTTTTTTTTGGTGATGGAATACCAGGAATCAAAACTCAGGACCTCACACTTCCCAGGCAGGCACTGTGCTGCTCAGCCATAGCCCCAGCCCTAGGGGAGTCACTTTAGAGCCACAAATACAAACAGGTTCAAAGTGAAGGGCTCAAAGTGATTATTCTATGCAAATAGCAACCAAAGAGCAAGTCTGGCTTTATTAGTACTGTGGGGAAGAAATGTTACAAGAGGAAAGGGGCATATTAATACAATAGTGGGAAGATATGACATTATTTTATGTATCTGATCACAGACCATCAAAATATATGAAAGTGGCTTAGGGGACAACTTGACTGAACATTAAAGGTGTCATTCTTTGTGAAAAGGTCTATCATAAGCAGACAAAAATGTATGATTCTACATGTGAGATATGATCAGAACATATAATGAATGTTAAATTTAAAAATATTGCAGTAAAAGACACATTGCCACTAATACCCCTCAAAATACTCCACCTCTGCTCCCCAAACACATTTATCTCATCATTCTTGCTACCTTCCAAGGCAGTCTTGGAAATTCCTGAGTGTCTTTACAAGGTATGACTAAAAACAATTCATGGAATGCTGTTGTGAGTGCCGTTCAGCAAAAAGTCAGGCATGTGAAAACATCAGAGTGAGTTGTCATTTACCTTATTCCTAGGGTCTGGCACAGCATGACCTGGACTCTTTCCCAAGTACAAATAACCATGCAAGGTAAACATTTTGAATTGATTTAGGGCATTGAGGCCCCCACGATAGGATAACAAAAGCCACAGAATAGGACTTCCAGAACTGCTTCAGAAAGGGTAGGTATGATGGGATGAGTGTGTTCAAAGTGAAGTGGAGAATTTTGAAGGGATTAAGGACAATCATCTTTTAGTATAATTTACAAAAATTAAATATCACCATAGTTTTTGTTCATACTGCATTTATAGAAGAGTTATATCATAGTAGTAAAAAATCATAGATAAATAATGGTGTCAGAGTTTGGGGCTCAAAGGAAGTAGGAATGAAGTTTCAGTTTTGCAGGATGAGAAGTGTTCTGGAGGTAAATGGTAGCATTATTGAATTGTACACTTACGATGGTCAAAATGGTAAGTTTTTTTTGTGTATTTTACTGTGATAAAAAGTGAAAATGAATGAGAGGTCAAGTAGGAGCAAAATTGACAATAAGAGAGATAAACAACTTTTCAAAGAAGTAGTGCTCTAACGGGAGCACAAAAATGGGGAGAAAATTGGGAAGAAAGTGGGATAAACTTGTTTCCCTAACATGGGAGAAATGGTTGGGTTTCTGAGTGTGAATGAGTACAGTGCCAGTAGAAAGGCTGACTTAGGTCAAAGAAAACGGAAATGCTGCAAAGACTCCTGGGGAAGTGCAATGGCTTGTGTCTGCATGTCCCCCCAAATACTCGTGAGGTCACGGGTCGGGCTTCTAGAATGTGTGATTGATCCAATGCTGGGTTTAGGGGTGTAAGTGCTGCACCCACCCTGGAGCAGAGAGTTTGCATACAATGTAAGGGAGGGAAAGAGGCTGCTTGCCTCCATTTCTCTCTTTTGCTTTGGTTGTTTTTGCTATGTTCCCCTGACATGGAATGCTGCCCTCTGCCATGTGCCACCCTGCCTTAGAGCCAGCCAAGTATGGACTGAATCCTTCACAAACTGTAAGCTAAATAAACCTTTCCTTCCTTCATTCTGGGCATCAGGTATTTTTGTCTCATCAATGAGCGAAACATAACTAAGATAAGAAGGCAACAAGATGGCTCACAGCATCGCCAAGAGTTGGACTCCGATGGCAATAAAAATATTTACCTAGAAGAGCCCAGCAATAACAGTAGCATTTATAGAAACAAAATAATTAACAGTAGGGGAGCACATTTTGCATGTGAAGCATTATTCGAGGTATAGATATTGATATGACACAGATTCTGACCTTATAACCACAATTCTTGTGCCTCATTTACATATAAGGAAACTGTAGCTCATAATTTAAATTGCTTGCTCAGAATTTTCTCACTTTCAAAATAGACTCAACTATAAATGTGATCAGGAAACTGAAACTTGGGTAGGTGCATGACCTTATCCAGGGTCACAGAACCATGCAGAGCTAGACATACTGAATGGCGAAGATGAAGCTCTTTCCAGGGACACACTTGCTTTTTTTCCATGAGCAGCCCTACGACAGAGCAAATGCTTGCTCTGAGCTGGTGTGCACAGTTTGGCTGGAGTAACGCTGAGACCGGAAAGTCTGAGTGAGCTCCCTTTGTTCCTCACCAGGTGCCAGTGCTACGGAGGGCTATTTGATCTCCATGCCCCTTTAATCTTTTATCTGAAAAACAAAGAGAATACTTACCACTTGTAGTTATTGTGCGGATTAAATTATTTTAATAATGTTTTGCACATAATGAACAGTCATGTGTCAGTCAGCAGTTTTCATTTCTATGCATACCTTTCCTGTGATCACAAGCAATTATCTCATCCCTTCAAGGCACTGCCAGCAAAGCCTCATAGAATCTTTATATAGACTCACAATTGTTCAACTGATGAGTTTCAGTTTAACTTACATTTTGAATTTTCATCTTTTCCTGGGCTAGTGATACAGCAGGTAAGACACGCTCTCCCAACGGGCAGCAGCAGCCAGCTGCGGCTCCCAGCCACCACGCGATCTGCAGGGCAAACGACTGATGCTCCACAGCGGACTGTCTCTCTGAGCTATGACACTCAGAAGGTGATGCATATTAAATGCATTCTCCACTTACTGCATTTTCAGTGTATGTTGGGTTTCTCATGACATAATTCCCTTCTATACCGAGGAGCACACATATCCTCAGTACCTTCTGGTAGGAGACGTGGGATATAGAAAAGAATCATACAGAACTGTAGATGAACAACAGAACTCACACACACAAACATGCACACAGGTATGTAAACACAGCCACATGATTTTAAACTTGGAACAAAACTGTGTCTCTCCTCTCCCCTTCTCAATGAACTCTTATTGCCTGACTGGAGAAGTAAAATAAAAGTGCCAGCAACTCCTATGTTGCCCAGCCCATGCTTGATACTTTGGTTTTATGTTTTGTTTTGTTTTGTTTTGTTATGAGACACAAATCTCACTGTATAGTACAGATTGGCCTTGAGCTCATTATGTACCCCGGGGTGGTCTCCAACTCACTGTAGCATTCCTATCTCGGCCTCCTGTGTGCTAGGATTACAGGAATGCACCGCCACACGGGGATTGTGCTGGACATTTAATAAAGGGTTAATGAAGACGCATAACGGAAGCCAGAGCGCTGGCTGTGAAGGGCACACTAGTCTGTGGGCCCTGGGAGTGTCTCACCTCCTTCCTGAGTGTTGTGTCCCTGAATCAGTGCTGAGTGCTAACCCTATCTAGATATTGACCACGCTGCTGCTAGTGTAGAAATGGCAGGCAGAGATGGAGCCGCTCATTATTTCCAGAAAACTGCGTAGCTACAGGGAGTGAATGATGCATTGTAAGCCACCAAAGAACCTTTGCTTAATTGACTGTTCATAGGCAACTGCTTGTCATCCGGCTTCTGACAAGAGAACATAGTTTTCCAAAGTGGAACCATTTTCTTAGGTAAATGTGTCCTGTGCTCTATTCTGCTTCGGTGAGACTGACATATTTGGTGTTGGATGCCTTCCACATGAAAATTTATCATTTAATTATCACCAAGAAGGCTGAGTAAATCCTAGTTGCTTTGGGAAATTACTTACCCAAAATGCAAGACTCTCAGTAAAAGAGCTGGGGCTTATTTCTGATCCACAGACTCAAGATTTTTGATTCCCTAAAAGTGACAAATTCTTTGGGATCCAAAAAAGAGAGAATCTCTAATTATGAAGTACATGAGATAATCCAACTTAGAGAAGGGCAAACATGATCTTTCCTGAAAAAGAGTTAGTGGTTTGAGGAGTGATCCTATGAGATAATTCCTCACCCTATGTGCCTAGCATGTGCCCTTCCCTACTCTCAGTTGTGATGTGTTTCATCCTAGAAGATGTGTCTGTCAGTGTCAGGTGGCAAATCACACTACTTAATCTGTTTATGGTGGAAGGAAACAGAGGATTTTGCTGTTGGGTTTTTCACATTTTGCTTTCATAACTTCAAAACAGCGTTAAAGTGATGAATCTTTCAGGGAGCCTGTTTCATTAAGGAAATTAATGCAACAATACAGAAAGTTTCTGGGCTTTCGCTGTTTATTGTAATGATGGACACTTAGCTAGATTCGAGCATTGCAGTCAGTTTTGTACAAGGAGGAACTCAGTTCTGTTTTATCATGCAGGTGTTTGATTAGCAGCTCTCAGACATGGTTATACATTTCAGTTTTGGGTGGATTTTCTAAAAAGATACCGATGCTTTGTTCCTCACTTTGGAAATTATGATTTGGTCGGTTTCAGTTATAGTCTGTGATTCAGGATTATTTTTTAAGCTCCTGAGATGATTCACATTGTGTTAAGTAGTTTTCTGTTACTAAAATGAAATGCCTGAGGTTATTAACTTATAAAGGGTGAAGGTCTCTTCTGGCTCAATTTTGGAGGATCAGGTTCAGGAGCACTCACTGCTTTGGGCCTCCGGTGGGGTCACTGCATGGCACTGGCAGGGAGCATGATGTGGAACAGACTGCTTCCCTCACGGAGAAAAGAGGCGGGGACAAAAGATGAGCAGGGTGCTGCTCTCCTGTGATCCCAGCTCTCTGGAAGGCCAGTGCAGGAGGATCCAGGCTCAGCTTGGGCAATTCAGTACCATAGTGAGACTCTGTCTCAAAAAATAAAGGGGGCTTAGATTTAGCCCTGTGTGCAAAGCCAAGTATTGAAAAACTAAAAAGAGAAAGAGGAAAACACTGGGGTTTCACAATATCTTTCAAGACCTCCTACTAGGCTCCTCCTTCCAAAATTCTATCACCTTCAGTAGCATTTCATGCCGAGTTTTGAGGTTTTACTTCCTGGTGATATCAATATTCGAAGTGTAGCACGCTTACGTATATTACTTCCAATGATTAGATTCCCCAAGTCAGTGCTGAGTGATTAGCTAGAAGAATCTTAGACAGAAGACCATTTTTGGAAACGACTAAG
Source organism: Dinomys branickii (assembly GCA_004027595.1). NCBI lineage: Eukaryota > Metazoa > Chordata > Mammalia > Rodentia > Dinomyidae > Dinomys > Dinomys branickii. The sequence goes on along the minus strand of PVLD010001639.1, from coordinate 187,355 downwards.
TTGACTGGACTGTGGCTCCAGCAAGTCATGATTGCTACATTTCCAGTCTCTGCCAGTGACTCCAATCTTTGGGTTCTAATAGTATCTCCTTTCCCTTTGCCGCTTCAGCTAGAAAGAAGAAGTAGTGCCCCGAATGTACTAATCTCATCTGTTCCTATTCTTTCTGTTCTCCCATTAACTGGTCAAAACCTCTGTTTTATGTTCTTAAATAGATTTCTGATATATCGCATATTTTTAGAAAATTCCTAACTGAACCACTATATTCCTTTCTGTTTCTCTGGAAACTTATCAACACTTCTAATATTTTCCCTCATATTTTGTCTTAAGCTCTCCTGGCAAGGTCCTCATCTCTTCTTGCCCCTTCCAGCTGTTCTCATAGGAGTGATTATAAAATACAGCAGAACATTCTTAGTTACTTTATCTCTTGAGTTCTTAGCAGTACTTGACAGAGTTGGTTATTCTGTCACCTCTTGTATTCTAAAAGAAGATGTTCTCTTTGAGGGAAGGAGGTGGCCTTAGTTACTTTTTTCATTGCTGGTACAGAATATCCAACACCCAGGTGGCATAAAAGGTTTATTTAGTTCATGGTTCATAGAGATTTCAGTCCATTGTCAACAGGTTCCAAGGCGGGGTGGCTTGGCAGAGGGACAACTGTTCATGGTGATGTGGCAGAAGACCGCAAAAGAAATAAAAGCAAAAAGGGGGGAAAAGCCTCTTTCTTCCCCTTTTATCTTATCCAGACTGCCGAGGTTAGGGCCATGCCAATCTAGTCAGTGAACTGATCCAGCAATCTTCCACCCTTAATCCCAGTACCCTTAGTTTCAGCTCAGCATTAGACCATGGATCAGTCACAAACTCTAGATTCAGCAGCCTGTGAGAAGCCTACCCTCCTATGACCCCATAAAGCTTGAGAGCTCATCCAGACACAAACCATAACTGAGGCCGAGATAAGGATTCACTCTGTAGCCCAGGCTGGCCACAAACTGGTGATCTTCCTGCCTCAGCCTTCCAAGTGGTGGGATTACAGGCACATGCCATCATGACTGACTGAAATAACATACTTTTTTAGAGTTCCTCATTTCCATCAGTCACTCTGTCTTATTTCTTTATTATGGATCCATCTGCCTGTCCTTAATTAAGTACAGTCAATGTGCCAAGTGCTCAGTTCCTAGTTCTACCAAAGATGCCACCTGAGGCAGACAGCTTCACAGAAACAGTCTTGGTATTCCTCTTGTCCTCCAGTTTTGTTCATTTTCTCCCCTGTTTCAAACCCAGCACAAGCCAGATTATTGTACAGCATAGAAAAGGGAGCAGAGCCAGGGAAGTCCAAGATGAAGGCCAGCTAGGAATAGGTATGGTATAGGGAAGGGTACTGTACCTGTGTATATTAATCAGGATGATAAGAAGACGGGGACCAACTGATGATGCAGAAGAAAGAACGGTGGTTTGGCAGCGTGTAAAGGGTTCTGCGTCATTCCCAAACCTATCCTGTTTCATCTTTGTAGAGGGCACCTCTGCACATCCAGGTATGTGGATCCCAAACACAGGGGTCTCCTCTCACTTCTGACATTCACTGGATCCACCCATGAGACCTACTGGCTCTCTTTGATCCACCCATGAGACCTACTGGCTCTCTTTGATCCACCCATGAGACCTACTGGCTCTCTTTGATCCACCCATGAGACCTACTGGCTCTCTTTGATCCACCCATGAGACCTACTGGCTCTCTTTGATAAAAGAGCACAGAGCCAACTACCTCTCACTATGTTCTTGGTGCGCCATCACCTCTTACTACCTTACTCCAATGGCACCTTATGAAATCTCTCTGCTTGCACTATATTGCCTTGAAATCACAGAAACTGAGTCTTCTTTTTAACATCTTAGTAGATTACCTACCAGCTTGTTAAGAACTCTCAGCCTTAGGCTCACAGCCCAGGCTCCCACAGAGTATGTCCGGCCCACTGTGAAGACTGCAGATGAGCTGGGCATCTGTCAGTGTACAGTGCTGTAGCCAAGGAACACAGAGAAAGAAACACTTTTACTACTGTGGCCTGCAGGGACCCACAAGCAATCCTTCTTGGCCCCGGGCTTTTGTCTCCTACCCTTCTCCTTCTTTATCCCTGCAGTGTAGCCCTGCTGATTTTCCTTTACTTGAAGATTCCCAGCTTCACAGTATCTCTGGGAGTTTGCGCTCACTGTCCCTTTAATGCACTTGTTCTTCACCCACACCTGTGCGGGTATCACCTCTGCATTGCTTCAGGCCTCTGCTGAGCAGTTATCTCCTCACAGAGGCTTCCCATGCATACCCTGCACTCTCAGCCTGAAGTTATTTTCTTCTTAATTTAGGCATTACAGAATTTATTACATGATGTTTTATTGTATCTTTAGAGCATATTGCCCCTTTTCTCTTCTAAAATTAAAGGAAACTACTGTTTCAACTTGATCTTTGCTGTGACCCCAGTTATATGAACAGAACCTGGCACTCAGGATGGGCTGATCCACAAAGTTGAACAAGTAAATGAATTGGTAAATGAATGTTGGGCATTTGCTTCTGCCTGAGTGAAAGGGCTCTTCGCTTACATTTCAGGTGTACCAGTGAAGTTAGTTTTAAATACTAAATGAACCCACAGAGTCAGGTATTGAGTTCCATGTAGAAGCCAGAAGAGTGACATTCTGGCAAAGCTCTTGTCAGGAAACAACCCTGAAGCATCCCAGTGGACACTATGTATCCATGGGCTCCATATCCATGGATTCAACCAGTCATTGGTTAAAAATATTTGCAGAGGGATTGCTGAACATGTATGGATTTTATTTCTTATTATTGCTTAGCAATACAATATAACAAGCACTAACACAGTATTTAAATTGTGTTAGGCATTACAAGGGACCTAGAGATGATTTGAAGGATATGAGGGAACATATATAGGTTATATGCAAGTACTGGGACATTTTGAAGAAAGGCCTTGAACATTTTTGGGTTTTGGTGTCCACAGTAGATTGGGAAGTCCTGAAACCAGTCCTCCCAAATACTGATTGATGACTGCATTTCTTTTGATCAATGGTATCAGTGTTCCTCTAAACACCTCCTCTGGGCACTGCCCCTAACCCTAGGCTCAGACAGATTGTCGCAAGAACACTGACCCACATACTTTCTGCCTTTACTCAAGCCAGACAGCACCAAATCAGTCCCATAAGCCATGGAGAAAACAGGCATCATGCAGGATCTGGGCTTCTGAATCAGAAGCTCTTAGGCATGATCTTGACAGAGAAATGAATTCTAAGTGCAGAGAACAGGGTGTTCTAAGAAGAAAGTATCTACCCCAGATAACGTAGCCACACAAAGATCCCATCCAGGTAAATAAATGTTAAGAAATATTGGTTAAGCGGGTAAGTTATGAAGACAAGATAATGAGATATGTGACATTTATTTTAACAAGCCAGGGGCATTAGGGAAAGTGATGAGAGAAAGGAGATGAAAGAAACTTGGTTAAAAACTGTTATTTTAAATCTCCATTGATGGTACATGGAGAGTACCCATGTGTACTCTTTTCTTGGTGTTTTATGTTTGCATTCTTCCAAGATTAAAAGCCCAAATAAGTACAGAAAGAGGTGAAAGACAGAGAGTATAGGTTTACAGAAGAATGCCACACATCTTACGGTTTACTTTGTAATTCATAGTTGTCTAGTATTACATTCCTAATGAGAATGCCCAGTAAATGGGTAGATTCTCATTGAAAGAATAAAACTCTCCCTCTTTTTTGAAAAGCAATTCTTCCTCGAGAAACAGGTCTGCATTTTTAACTACATGGCACCAAAGTGTACTGAGTCAATCTTTCTTTTGGCTTCTTCAAAACTGTGCTTCTAAATCTATCCAGACTCCTGAAAGAGATTTTCCCACAGTGAAGCAAGAACTCCGACAGAGTGTGGCAGAGCAGGCCCACAAAGGATCAGTCTGTCAATGTCCTCACACCAAAGGTGCCTTTTCTGTCACTACATTCTGATGCTAAATGCTTCTAGCAGCAGGCTATTGGCAACAACTGCGACACACTGTGATACTCAGGGGATCGTCCACAGGCAGAGTGTGCAGGGTGCCTTCCCATAACTTGTGTTCTCACATCTTAGTGGCTGATGTTTATATGAAGCAGGGAGAAAAATAGCCTCTTTCTTAGGTTCGTTCCAGCATCGTTCAGCCCCGTCTCTAACATAATCTTCCCTCAGTTATGTGTACTCAGCCACCTGGCCACCCGCCCAAGTGCTACCTTATTAAGGTTGACCTTTGCCTTGCCCAGAATAGTTCTCTACTTTCATCCAAGGCCTACATGCAGTTCCTAATCAACTTATGGGCAAAAAATTCAGGCAGCTAGGCTAACCTATATTTTTTGCTGTCTTTCAAAAGAAGCTCACCCTCTTGTTAGAATTTCTTCTGATGATTTAAAAAGGCTCCCTGCTCAAGTGTCCCTTCTTCCTACTGATGTTTCTGACCCTAAGGAACTAAGAGGATCGCAATCAGCCCTGGAAGCTCTTTGTTCTCTGGATTCTGGAGTGGATGCTCTTGAAATCACCAAGTAAACCTGCGGTGAACTTCATGTCACAGGCGAGTTTTTCACCAACTCTGTCTGCTCAAAGGCAGAAGGTTGAAGTCTCTAAGCTTTGGAGAACTCTTCCCACAGAGGAACCAAGGGATCACACTTCAGCAAGCTAATTACTTCATTCTAACACAGGCTGGGTTGGCCAGAGTCTGAGTTCTGAGGTTTTGGGGATCTAACTGCTTCTGCGCATTGCCTAGATTTTCTTTTCGCTATCTTTTTATCTTCACTTTTTATTTTCTATTTCCTGTCTTGTACACAGGATTTCTACACTGCTCCAAATTATTTCTTACTTAACATTTAATTTATTTTAAGGTACTATATTTTTAATTTTAGCTTCTTACTTCTAATGGGGAAATTGAGAAAAATGTCAAGTCATTTCTAACCCATCCAAACATTTTAGCTGATGCTTGGATGTGGAATCTCTGTACTAGGGCACTCTGAAAAGGGCAGAATTTTTCTTTAGAGACAGTCATGAGACTTCACATTGAGAAAGTACAATGAAGGGCTGATCATCCAGACTTGATTTCTAGTCCTTTGTCTTTTAATAAGTTAGCTTGGTGATTGGATGGTATCAACCTACCATCTGACCCTCTTCATCCCCTTTTAAAGTAAAAAGTGCTGGGGGGGGTGCCCCAGTATCCCATGTACAGCAGCAGCACACAGTCAGCATGCCTTCCACACTCGTGCCACAGGTGAGAAAGCAATATACCTCCAGACTTACCTTCTGTGATGCTAAGTCACTCTGCAAAAGTCACCCTCCGCTTATGTGTGTATCTAGGTCGGTTGTTCCCCATGTGACCAATGTGTTGGTAGCTTTCATTTGCCAGCTTTGAGGTCAATAAAAAGTGGAGCTATTTTCTCAGGTAGTTTTTCAAATTCTTACACAAAGAAATGTCAAGGGGAGCTTGGAATGAAACAGGTAATTCAGGCTTCAGATTAATTCTTCATTTAGGGTTTGTGTGGCAGACAGGACAGGTCCACAGCAACAAGGACAGATGAATTTTAGAATGTAAAATACAAAAGAATAAGGTGTATATAGTATCAACTGAAAACAAGATGGCCACATGCATACGTTATCCTTCATGGAAGTGTTTTAAGCTTCAGGCCTTTGAGCAAAATGTGACTTGGTGTTTCCATGAGGCACCTCTTAGGAAACCTGGAATTTTCTGTAACACTTTAGGAAATATACCAACACTGACGACTTGTGGATTTTACACCATTTTAAGACTCATACATGGTGCAATACGTTTATACTTATCATGCTTATGTTCATATTCATTAATTCACTTAGCTGATAAATAAGTCCTATTTTAAGAACATTATGTGTCAATGACTGTGAGAATATACGTGAAATAAAAAGATGAAGAAAACACAGCTCCTGTTACTGTCTTATAATACAGTGGGAAGATAGTCAAGTAAACATCTTTATGTCAACACATAAGTCTTTAATGGTCTCTGTGAAATAATATGGCGCAATACTTCAAAGCAAAGGATGAGCAAGAGCACCTACGTCTTACCAGGTGAAGGGGGAAAGGGCTAGAAATCCTTGACTGGAGAAGTGATTTGAGCAGTGGAACTCATTGCTAACGACAGAGGTAGAAGAGTGTGGGACTCCATCCTCACCCTCCGCACCTCCCTAATAAACTAAGTGACTTGTTTCATTTGGAGCAGAATGTCACTGTGGGAGAAAACCAGGGGAGATGACTGAAATTATTAGCGGCATTTCGTTTGTGAAGTTATTGGACTTTGAGTGTTTTTTTTATTTTAGTTTCATGGGAGCTGTGAAATCTTTTGAAAGAAAAAGACCAGTTAATCTTTGCTGGTTCTCTGAAATGCAAAACCAATAGATCACACTCAGAAGCATGAGTAAGTACCTAGTAAGAGACACACCTTGGAGTCCCAAACGTTCTTTGGGACATGTTTTTATAATTATTTAAACTAATCAACACATTTTGATGGCTTGAAACCTTAAGTCTAGAATTGTAAAGAAAGCTGATTGCTGTGTACAGTAATTTTATAAAGACACAGCCACTTTGTTTAGATCATGTCAGAAACCTATTATATACCTGGGAAGAGATGGAAAGTTTAATACATGAATAGGGGCTAAGTCTCTCACTAAGTCTTTAGAATGAGAGGTCATGGGATTTATAACAGCATGGGAAGGCTCACCCTTAACTTTGAGAATCAAGAACTTAGCATTATTTGCAGAGAGTGCTAAAGTATCTCATCTTGGTAAATTAGTATGTACCTTGGTTACTTTTTTTCTTGTTGCTGAGACGAAATACCCAATGCCCAAAGTTAAGGAAGGAAAGGTTTATTTAGCTTACAGTTTTTGGAGGTTTCAGTCCATACCTGGATGGTTCTGAGGCAGAGTGGCACATGGCAGAGGGCAAACGTTCACAGCGGAAGAGCACAGCAAAAGCAATCAGCAAAAGAGAGGAATGGCGGGGAAGCAGCCTCTTTCCTTTCCTTACATTGTAAACAAGCTACCCCCACTCAGGGGGCATGTAGCTCTCACACAATCTCCATGCCTTCCTCTTCCACAGGCTCAGGATATATACAAACACCCTGGCTTCCTGCTGATTCACTCAGCCAAACCTCTAGACTCCCCAAGTTGATACAATGTATCAACCATAACAGTATGAATAAGGATTTGAAGGTGAGACTTACTATAATAGTTGTTGATAATGATTATTTATCTGTTTTGCATTGATTGACTGAAGTCCATACTTACTTAGATTTCTTCTGTCTTTTTCTAATGTCCTTCTGTTGCAGGGCTCCCTCCCAGAATAGCTCCTACTGTCTAGTTACCACGCCTCCTTACCCTGCTAAGAGCCGTGAGAGATTTTCAGAATTTCCTTTCTTAAAAAAATAACCTTAATAGTTTTGAAGAGTATTGGCCAACTATTTTGTAGAACAACTCTTAATTCAGATTTTCTGATGTTTTTGTCAGGATTAGACTACAACATGTGTTCTTGAGAGAAGAACACAGAAATAGTGTTATTTCATCACATCGTATTGATGTGTAAATTAACAGGACACTGTGGATGGGGACCTTGATCACCTGACTAACATAGTGTTCGTCAGGTTTCTCTATGGTAAAGTTACTCAGCAGCCCCCAGTGTGTACTCCTTGGATGGAAGTCCTTGAGTAGGAATCCAACTTTAAAGAGGGAATTATATGTATCTTCTTGAGGGCATAGGATATACATTATTTCAAATTCTCCTGCCTCATCTATTTGTTTAATTGTTGAATCATTTGTCATATCAGTTTGCATTATGGGTATTTTATTCTTTGGGGTATGACGTCATTCTTCTCTCTGTCTCCCTCTCTCACCCTAAGGGCTGGACACCTGCTTCATCTCACTATTTTATTTGTTTTATCGCTCGCATTGCTCCAGCTTTGGTTAATGAGGTCCCTCCTCTGTAACTACTGAATCCTTTTCACACACTCTGTCACTGTGCCTTTCTGTCTTTTGCACTTCCTTACTTTTGACCACTGCAAAATCCCCCAGGATCATCTTACCTATTTCCAAACTGAAATCCAGACTCACCTGTTCGCCACATTTTGAGCTTGTTTCTTTTCTGGGAGAACGGTATTAGAACCCAAAGCCTGGGCTTTAGGCATGGTTGTTGCTATTGGTGCCATTGTTTTAAAGATATCTCAGCTAACAATAAAGGGAATTCATGTGTGTAGACACAGAACAAAAGACAATGCCTATGCACATATCTCCAAACAGATAATTACTTGCGTCCCTATCAGGCTAACCATGTATGATTACTAGTGTGCTCAATGCTAGGTCATCACCACATGGGTCATTCTAGTCTCCCCCTGTCCCACCCCTTGCTTATGTGTGCAGACAGTGAGAATCCTGGCTCATACTATGCAACCTTCTGGCACATATGTAGAAACACTCAAATTATTAATCCATATTCCCATGGGATAATTTTTCCAAGTAGAAGATTATTCTCATGGAGAGTTTATTTTAACTTTGTTTTGGAGAATCTTGTTATTTCCAAAGTTGCTCAGTCAGCATTTATTCCCATTTCATAGAGTGAGGTTTTGTGTATCTATAGTACAGTCAGGTTTTTGTTTGTTTGTTTTTTTTACATTCTATATTCTATCCTGGAATGCACCCAACCTCCTAAGTGATGCTTGCTTAGTTTGCATATATCAAGGGCTTTAAAGTTCTACAGGTATCAACAAAAGCACAGGTTATTTATCCACCATCAGTAGTATGCTGAGTAATTTCAGTTCACTAAAAAGAGGAAAAACCTCCTATGCTTCACCTAACAAATTGTTCCCTTTTCCAAACTTCTGGAACCACTGAATTTTAAGGAGCTGTTCTTTGTCCCTTGTGCTGACTTGTTTTTTCCATATTACAAATTGGAATCGCACAGCATTTAACTTTTGCAGACTAATTTTATTGACATTATTTTCTTTATTTTTTGGGGCATGATAGCTTATTACTTTTTATTTCTGAATAATATTCAGTTGCAGAGATGTACCATAGCTTGTTTATCTGTTAAGGACTGAATCATATTTTGGTTCCTTTTAGTTTTTAGTGATATGCAAACATTCAAGTGTGGGTTTTAGTATATAAAAATAAGTTTTTATATCAGTTGGGTAAGCATGTAGAAACCTGCTTGCTGGATCTAGCTTTGTAAGAAATTGCCAAATTATTTTCCAAAATGTTTTCTAGAATGTATAATTTTACAGTTCAACTAGAATAAGAATTACTATTGCTCAGTGTCTTCTCTGAGGTTGAGATTACCATTTTTGTTTTTGTATTGTAGGCATCATAAAAAGTGCTAGTGGTATCATATTCTTGTTTTCATGTGCAGCTTTCTAACCAAACATGATAATGACCAACTTTCCATACCTGTATTTGCTCTCTGTGTATTTGCTTTTGTGGTGTGTCTGCATAGGACTTTTACCCGTTTTTTAGATTAGGATGCTTGTTTTCTTATTTTTGGGTTTTAAAAGTTCTTTGTATATTGTGGATCAAAGTCCTTCGTCACCTGTACATTTTGAAAATGTTTAGTTTTAGTTTGTAGCTATATTTTCTTTCTCTTAACATTGCCTTTATGCCACAGAAGTTTTTTTTATTGTAACAAAGTTCAATTTATTTATTTATTTATTCATTCATTCATTTATTTTTATAGGTTGCTTTTGGTATTTTATCTAAAAACTCATTAACAACCCTAAGGTTCTCCAGAGTTTCTGTTCTATTCTAGCAGTTGTATAGTACAGTATTACATTTTACATTTAAGTCTAGGATTCATTTGGAGTGCTGGGCTTTTTATTTTTTGCATAAAGCACCCGGTAGTTCCGGCACAATTTGTAGAAAGCTATACTTTCTGCATTGAACCCTCTGTGTGCCTTTGTTAGGCATTAGTTCAGCATGTGTGAGAGGTTCTCTGTTCAGTCCCATTGATCTGTCTCAATTCTTCTGCTAAAATTCCACTCGTGGCTACTGTAGCTTTGTAGTAAATGTTGAAATTAGATATTTTAAGCACTCTGGATTTCTTCTTTATCAGTTTGGCTTATCTTTTGCATTTCCCTATGAATTATAAAAGCAGTTTATACTAACTACAAAATACTGTGCAATTACTTTGAAATTGTACTAAATCTGCAGATTGAAAATTTTACACGCAAATCATACTGTGTATTCCAACTCATGAACACAAAATATTTCTCCACGTTTTCAGAGCATCTGCTTTTTTTTCATCAGCTTTATAGATCTGTATATCTAAAACCTACATATTTTCATAGATTTGTACTTATGTATTCAATTATTTGTCCACTTTAAATGATCTTTCTTTTATTTATCATTCTAATTGTTTATTAATGGTATGTAGTGAAATAATTGATTTTACTATGCCAAATTGTGCTCTACAACCTTGTTAGATTATTTATAATTTTCAAGAGCATTCTCAGTTGTTTAGATTTTTCTCCATAAAAATTCTTATCATCTAGTAGCAATACGATTTTATTTCTTCCTTGCCTGTCTACGTGCCTTTTGTTTCATTTGCTGTTTAGTTGAATAGTGAGGCCTTTACATCCTATGTTGAATTGCAGTGTCAGAGAGGCCATCATTGCCTTGTCAATCACTTTAGCAAGTAAAATTATCTAGTTCCTCACCAATACCTAGCATGATTCTAGTTGAAGAGGTATACTTGTATGGGTTTGTGTGCGCGTGTGCATGTGTGTGTGTGTATTCTTTTCCAAGTTGAGAAAATATTCCTCTAATCTTAGTTTCTTGGGAGATTTAAAAAAATATTTTAAAACTTTTTAACTGACCCGTAATAGTTGCATGTATTTATGGGATACACTGTGCTATTCCAATACACATATACAATGTGTAATTATCATATAAGGATAATTCATATACCCCCCAAAATTTTTATCATTCCTCTTTGTTGGGAGCACTCACAATTTTGAAATATACAATTTAATATTGTTAGCTATAATTATCCCACTGTGCTATACACTAGAAGTTATTCTCCTGTCCTGTGGTAACACTTTATCTGTTAACATTCTGTATTAACTCCCCCTCCCCTCCTATTTCCTAGGCTCTAATAACTATTGGCCTACCCTCTATTTCTATCACACTAAGTGGGAGTAGGCACAGTTTGTCTTTCTGTGCCTGACTTATTTAATGTATTATCCTCCACTTCCATCTATGTTGCTACAAATGAAAGGACTTTGTTGTTCTGGGTGTGTAAAGGATATTTCGTTACACGTGTGCATATGTAGATATAGAGACAATGATGATGATGATGACAGACAGACAGATAGGTAGACAGACAGACAGATATCACATGTTCTTTATCTGCTCATTCATGATTGGACACCTCAATTGATTCCAGTTTGTCTATTATGACTAGTGCTAGAAAAACATTAGAGTGCATGTATGTCTTTGACATAATGATTTCTTTTCTTTTGGAAAAGGAAAAAATATACATGGTAGGGAAATTACTAGACCACATAATAGTTTTGTTTCTAGTTTTTTGATGCATATGCTAATTTTTATTCCCACCTACATGGTATGAGAGTTTCTCTCTCCATACCCAAATCATATGTCGATTTTTGTCTTTTTGGTAATAGCTGCTTCAGCTGGGGTGAGATTATGTCTCATTGAGGTGTTGATTTTCATTTCCCTGATCATTAATGTCTTAGTTACTTTCTCACTGCTGGGACAAAGCACCTAACACCCACAAGTTAAAGGAGAAAAGCTTTATTTTAGCTCTCAATTTGTAGAAGTTTCAGTTCATAGTCAGCTGGTTCCAAGGCACATAGCTTGGCAGACGGGCTTTAGAGAGGATAAACAGTGCATGACAGAGCAGACAGGAAAAAGAAAGCGCTCATAGGTAAAAGATTATCTGTCTATCTGTCTGTCTGCTTACAGGCCTTGCCCATATTGAATAATCTCCTACCACCCAGGCTTCACTGCAGCATCACGGGCAGATATAAACTCAGCAGTGGGCTAATCCAGCATTGCACATGGTGATTCAGCCACTGCCTAAAGCCCCAGCCGTGAGGACATTTGGCTCTGTGTGGAACATGGAGACATATGCCATAAGAATGAGTGATTCTGAGTATTTTGTGTGCTTCCTGGCAATCTTAGCAATTGGTATTATCTTCTTTCAAGAAATGTTCAAGTCATTTGCCATTTTTAAAAAATTTGGATTGTGTGTTGTGTGTGTGTGTGTGTGTGTGTGTGTGTGTGTGTTTGCAGTGGAGCTGAGCTGAGTGCCTTATATACACTGGATAATTCTGCATGGATGAATAGTTGGCACATTCTTTCATTCTGTAAGTTATTCCTTCATTCTTTTCATTGTTTGCTGTACAGAAGTTTTCAGTTGGGTATAATCCTGTTTGGCTATTTTTGCTTTTAATTCCTGTACTTTTAGAGTTACACCCCCCCAGAAAATATTTGCCTAGATCAATGCCCTTAACCATTTCCCCTAACTTCTCTCCTAGTTGTTTCCTAGTCTTGGGTCTCACATGTAAGTGTTGATCTCTTTTTAACTGATTTTTATATGGTGAGAAATAGGAATCTGGATTATTACCTTTGCATTTTTTTTATCATATCCCCAACATCATTCACTGAAGAGAACAGTCTTTCTCCAGTGTATGTCCCTGATGTTGTAGCTGACAACCAGCTGAAGATGTGAGAATTAAAGTAGGATAGAAACTGGAGAATTAAATTGGTGGGGAGGCACAGGGAGGCTGGCAAATGAGATTATGTAGTTCTGGCTGTCCATGTTGTCTTCTCAATACCAATTCTTACTCCTTTGTTTAAATAACAATATAGTCCCTCAGAGAAGAGTGAAATCCCATCAGGAATCATATGTTAAAACATTAAGTTGGAAGACCATTAGGCTAAGGAGGCTTTGGTGCCCTAAGTCCCTGAAATCCAGCTCTGGATAAAAGGTAAAAGGAAATGTAGTCAATCAGGCACCGCTTTCTTTCTTTTTTTTTTTTTTTTAATTTTAAAAGTGAAAGCACAAAAACATATTAACAAACAGACACAAAGTAGCATAAGAAATAGTACAATCAAAACTGATTTACAGACAAGGTGACATGGACTCAACAATGGTTGTTGCTTTACCTATTGATATCTTTGAAGTGTATATTCATGAACACCGATACAGAGATGCAAAATTGGTCAAACAATTAATCAACTCAACAACAGAAAAAAAAAAAAAGTGACCGGAAAGTATTAAGAGGCACAAAGTAGTACAATAACAGTAAGACATGGCTCTACTATTATATTATATCACTAAGGAATAATCGATGACGGGTTATTCGATCAATCTTGTACGTCTGTAAGTGTTATCCTGACCACACACTTTGAAGATATCAATTTGCAAAGCAGCAACTGCTGTTGGTTTTTCTGTTGCTTTGTCTATAATTCAATCTAGGCACCACTTTCCACAAGAATGATCCAAATAGAACTCCTGCCGCACTTTAACCAAGGAAGTTGTTTTGCCTTGCTTCTGTTTTCATCTACAGAACCTATCCCTTGATACCATGTTGGGGAACACCCCAATGGCCAGCGGCTGTAGCTACCTGAATGGCTTTCTGCACAAATACTTCGAGATTTCAATGTGCGTAAATTTATCCTTTAATGTATGATCACATACTGGTGTAATGTCCATCTTTTTCCACATGTAGCCCTACAAATTTCCCATCACCAATACATTACATATTAGATAAAACTTGGGAAAAGTAGGAATCACTGGCAGAACAACTAATTTAAATAAAATATAAACGCAATAATCCTTACTTCTGTGACTGTTCTTAGGGCCTAAAGTGAAAAACAAAATTTTCTGTTTTGTGTCACTAACTTCCCGATCACTTTGCTGTCTTTCAAAAGCTTTTAGTGAAATTCTTTCCCAGATGGGTGAACCAAAATATAATTTTCACAACAGCTAGGTTTGTGGAGGTCCTGCTTTTATTGGATCACTTCAATTTCATATTTACTAGTAAATATGAAATTTTGGTTACAGACACATAACGTAATCTACCAAATTTCAATGAAGTAATTGATTTAATGAATGTTTTCAGTAATCTGGAGGAATCATGCCAGCCAGTAAACGGATAATCTTCTCTTCCCACTAGTTAAACAGAATGAGGAGGCACAAATGGCCACAAGACAGTTCTAGTTCTCAACCTAACAGAAACATGACTGTACTTTCCAGTGTATTTCTTTCTTGGGCACTAGGACCTCCAAACCTACTGCAGGTAACCTAAATGGAGAAGACCGAACTATACATTCCTTACATATTTAAGTCTTACGTTACATCTTTTAGAACACCCTGCTATACTCAGGTTTTGGCTGGAAACACAATGTGGAAACACACTAGAGACCTTTGCTCAGGTAGGCTCCCTGCATTTGCAGCTGACATTCCCATGGCCCCAACATGTGGATGTAGGGGAAGATTGGTACCAATGAATAATCTATTGCATTAGCAATAAATTATTGTCTGTTCCATGATGGAAAGAGATCCAGTGTAATCAACTTGCTGCCAGATAGATGGCAGTTATTTTTTTCTAGTTTATGATATTGTATTAGCACTTAGTGTTAACGTGATTTGAACAGTTTGTGTTCTCATCAGTGGCCATAATGAAATTAACTTTATTGAAGTGAAATGCATGTTGGTAAGTTCAAGATAGACTTCTATATTTACCACAATACCCATTTTAAAAATCAGATATATTGAGAAAAAAGGATCATTAGGAAAAAAGGCCAACTTACCTTTAGCAAATGGATAATATTTGCTAATCTCTGCTACAAGTCCTTCTAAGATATATCTTTATATTTTCTCCTCGCTCTAAGAAACCCAAATATATACCTCTCTCCATATCATCTTCCATAGCTTCTAGAAATCTTATTCCATGTTTCTGGTCACAGGAAACTCATTCACTGACTACCAGTCAATGTTTATCTTGTATTTTAGCTCTTCTCCAATGAAAATTTACTAAACAACCAAATAATCTTCCTCAAAGTTCTTCATCCTGAAAGAATTTCCTTTCAAAGCCCACCCTCAGTGGGGTTACAAAAATCTTCCAGCTGTTTCCAGCATACTTTTCATATCTGCTACAAAACCAGGCCCAAGGTTCTTCTTCCTCTGCTAAATGGCCACAGATTGAGCTGAGCAAGATGTTGCAACCAGGGAGAAATACAGACCAATGGAATCTGAACTCCCTATTTATTTTTGATTTACACTTTTGGGCTCTTCTTAGTTTTGGTCTTCTACACACCATTCCAATTATCAGTTGAAGATTAAATCATCTGATTTTATGACTCAACCTATCAGTAGTATACCATTCTTGAGTTTGTGTATCCCATGCTCAGGAGTTCAGAATGTACCAGGGCCCACTAGTAATAGAGAAGTTATTTTCAGTAGAAGATATATCTGTAGGATATATCAATCTCCACACTCCTTTGTCAGATTTCTGAAAATCACCTCTAAGTTCTAGGCTAAACTCCAGCACCCACTGTGTTTCTTAGGCCCTAACGTACAAACCCCAGGGAAAGTTGCATAATCCCACTGCTCAATGTCCCCTTACTTCAGATTCCATTCAGTACATGGGAAATTTTAGCTTATCCAGAAAGTTGCTCAAAATAACACATTTAATGTGGCATATATTGTCTCCTAGAATCCAAGGAGACATCCAAAAGTTGTGCCTCTGTGGTTGGATTGGTATTACAAGTTCGGAGATTTGTTTCTGATGGTAGAGTAATTTGACCTGCTTTCTACTGGTGGACCACTAGATCCTTTAGCAATATAGCAGGTTTTATTATTTTTTTTTCATCTGCTGGGATGAATAAGGTAAGAATAAGAGATAACCTGGATAAGTTATGAATTAGGAAAATTGCTCCTATTTTAATGATGGGATACCTTATGGGATACTTAGAATATTCAGTGTCTTCCAGACAATGAACTGGCAAGATCACAAATCTCTAAGCTTAAACAGAGAAAGTGAACAGTAGCATCTGCCTTCCCATGCAAACTGGTTGTATTCCTTGCACTGATGTGGAACGGAAGGGGAGTGCTTGTTCTGTCCAGCTGCGTATGAAGTATGCAGCTGAAATCAGACTTGTGAAAGCAGATTCCATATCTAGATGAGCCTACAGAGGCATTGCCAATTGATTAAACTACAACAAGTCACATTTATTTCCTAAGTGGCATGGTTTTGTCTCAGGCAAAAAGGTGAGTTTAGGGGGCTAAAAATCACATATTCCAGCATCTTTGCAGCCCAAGATCATGACATTAATCTCTATAGCATCCCAAAGGAATATTGCTTATGGTTACTGTACTGCAAAGAGCCTGGGCTTATGAGTTTAGGCCTTATTAATCCAAAAATCATAGATGCCCAAGACTTTATATAATGTAATTCATCACTAGTAATTTTAAAGTTCAAACTGTCTTTTTTGGGTGATATTAGCCTATCATGAAGTGAAAAGTTAAATGAAGAAAAGAAAGGAAAAGGAAAAGATTTTTCTGAGATGAAATCTCAAAGAAAGATATATTAGCCACTAGAGTGTTGTTAGACAAATAGACCGAGTTGTTTAGAGATATTTCTTAATGTTTCAGTTGGGAGGGAAAAAATAAAGTGTGAAACATGAATGCAATCTATTTCCCAGTGATGAAGGTTTCCAAAAGTGACTTCTTGCCTGTTTAGATTTTCAACATAGCCAGAAGTACTGTGTTTTTTCTCAGATGCAGGCTTTTCTGAAATCAGTAATGGAATTAGCATTGTATTTTTCTTTGCTATGAAATAAATTGATTTATCTCAAGATAAGAAGCATAAAAATCTTGTCTTAAAGTGTGGATTTGCACGTTTGTTTTATAAATCATTAAGAAGAGGAAAGCATACATATAGAAAGTAATTTAGAGAAAGTCACATCAGTCTTTGTCTGATGGTCCTATGTGTTTGCTCTAAAACAAAAAATTCTGTATAGAATTGTTTTATCAGATCTTATGTATATGTAGTATTTCTGAAATTCCATCATAAATGCAACTCACAACAAGAATTTTATCTTTATATTTAAACTTTATGTGCTTTCATGGATATAAAAGAAAAGAGGGCATTCATCTTGACCACATTGTTGTTATTATCACTAAGAGTAAAGGAAGAGAAAACTTAAGGTTTGGTGGGAGTGAAGCATATTACCACACAGTCAAAAGAATGTTCACCAAAGTTTTAAGGAGTCTTCAGGTTAAGTTGATCACTGGACATATGCCAAGTCCTTAGGAAGGGCAGGTAATGGTCTTGCATTCCTGCTCTACTCAGGTTTTGGCCGGAAACACAAAGTGGGAAGTGTGGTCTTAAGGCCAGTGTGGTGATGGAGTCGGAACACACACCAGCAGTCTTTGCTCAGACAGGCTCCCTGCGCTTGCAGCTGACACTCTCACAGCCCCAGCATGTGCGTCTAGGGGAAGACAGGTACTAATAACTGAGTCTAGTCTACCCTTTTGTCAACTTAGGATACATATCACTCTTTTACCCTATATTTTGCTTCCATTAAAGTCCAGGACAACATCTGTCTAACAAGATTCAAGTCTTTCATTATAACCAAATACATCATCCTTCTCACAAAGTGGCAATGCCAAGTCATGTTTCATGTTTTACCCATTAGGGTAATATCGATCACATTTCTGGTGCAATTCCAACTTTT
Source organism: Dinomys branickii (assembly GCA_004027595.1). NCBI lineage: Eukaryota > Metazoa > Chordata > Mammalia > Rodentia > Dinomyidae > Dinomys > Dinomys branickii. The sequence goes on along the minus strand of PVLD010001639.1, from coordinate 169,571 downwards.
GTGATATCCTTAATCTGAAATCTGAGTTATAGAGTTAACTACTACTAAGTTATATCAGAAAGGGAGTGAGAGAAGGGAATACAGAAATAGAATTTTATATATTGAAGCAGTGAAAAATATGAGTAAATAATCCAGTTCTTATTTTTGCGAGTGGTCCTGAGGCTATGAGTGCAATTTTTAATTTCTTTCTCCTCTGCCCATCTCACTTTTCCCCTTTACTCTCAGTCATATCCCAAATTATTGTGGGGCTGATGGGTTTGTGCTTTTATAGTGTTGATTGCATTTTGTTATTGCAGTTGCGTTCTAAATTGTACTTTGGAATATGAAGGTACTACAAGGTTTCCATGGGAACCTCCTGGGTTCTAGCCAAGTTCGTTTGTGCCCCATTGTAGAATAGTAACTCTGTTTCCCTGGTGACAAGGATTAGCCACTTGGCCAATACAAAATCCTTTTGCTATTTGGTCAGTACATAAGGACCTCACAGTGCCCACGTGTTAATCTCAACCCTTAGGTCAATGTCACCTTGCATTTTAGAAATATTTTGTATTACTTATTTACATCCGTGATATAAATAAACAGAACTCTAGTTTTGGAGCTGGGAAACCACAATTATCTAGTGGGTGATTATGTGCCTTAGCAAGAGGAGTGAGTCTTCTCCCCACTCTTAGTTCCCAGCTTTGTGCATTCTCCCTGTGCAGGAGCTGGAATCACAAGGCATTGCTGCAGTCTATTATCAAACCCTGTAAAGACATTGTGTCCAATAGCACCATCACAGACTAAGCACTCAGAAGGGCATTTCCTTCTTGTGACAGACCTTGGAAAATGCTCTCCTCTGCTGAGGTTATATATATTCCTGAACCCTGTAACAGGCATATGTAGATGTATATGGAGAGACTCTCTTCTTAGAAGTGTTTAGGGAAAATATTATGGTATCAAATGTTATTTTGTAATTAACAAATTAAAATTGCTTCAAGGGAAGTGAAAATTATGTGCTGCAGTGACTAAAAGTCTCTCCCAGATTTGAGGCGGGAAAAGGCTCGATGGGGGTGGGAAGTTATTCTAGGCGGGGAAACAAGAGCAAGGGCAGAAGTGGTAGCAACTGCAGGGACTTAGTCAGAGAGCTGTGACTCGGCTAGAGACAGCAGGAGCATGAGGGGCAAGTGAGGCAGAAAGCTGGAAAGGTGAAGGAGATCGGCGCAGGAAGCGAAATGCCAGTCTCCAATGACAGCAAGTAGGAAGTTTTCTTTATGTTTGTTTTCTTTCCCACCAAATGTTGAAAAATATTATGACAGAAAAAAGATCAGAATGTAATCCCTAATTTTACACTCAGGTGTGAGACCTTGGAGAAGGACATATCTCTGAGGTCCATTTCTATTGTCAGTACAGGTGGATATTAATACACCCTTCACAATTCTGAAAGGATAGGATGTTAGCCCTGTGAGTAGTCTTTTATTAAATAAATATATACTGAGTCACTCAGCATGTTAAGCACGGAACTAAGTCAGGACTCTCATGATGACAAAGCTGATCACTGTATATGGATGAATTCTTGTGTGGTGATAACATGGCTCACCCTCCACCAGGCCGCTCAAGTGCTATGATGAGCAGAATTTGAGCCCTGAGCCCCTGCACTCTGAGGACCCTGAGCCTGAGAAGTTGGAATGTGGCGACTGTTCTTCAAACCACACTTTTCCATGCTGTGATCTCATCCTCTAAAGTTTCCTTCACCTCTTAGTTCTCTAGGGTGAAAATTTACCATGCCACAGCTTACTGCAATCACAAGAAACTATGCACAATTTCATACTCATAAAAATCAGGTAACAATGTCTATTGCTTATACCATATTGAAACTTTAATAGGCTTTTATACTACATTGCCTATCGCTTAGCCACCGGCATCTTCTGCCTTATGGAAACACACCTTACCCTTAGTGAACATGGTCATCAGCATTATAAAAATATTTGTCCTGTGATGTTTGAGCTTTAGTCCTATACATATATAACTTAATGGTTTACACAACACTATGTGTTGTACATTGTTTTTATCCCCATTTAATAGATAAAATTAGAATAAATGAAAGTGTGCTTGTCACTGCCAAAACTCGGGTGTTGAAGCAGACCCTTTAATGCTTCTCTTTAGCCAGACCATGAGATATTGTATTCCAGAAGACTCTCCAAAGACCAACCATTGTCCTCCCACTAACACAGGGGCCCATTTTATGTCTCCACTGTAAGTTTTACATACCCATCAAGTTGAAGAAAATGAAAAACAATTTATATTTTTGTAATTGAAATCTCCCTTTTCTTCTTCAGGGTCCTGCACTGTCTCTTCCCCCAACTCTATGTTTTGTTTGTGTGTAGATACTTGAGCAGGCTCCAGGCTGTGGAGTGTGTGTTTGTTTCAGTGCTATCATTCTGGTTTTTACCTCCCTCCCCAGCTGAGCACAAACCTGAAGTCAGGCTGAGTTGTTATAGACACAGAATCACCTTCAAAGCCTCTATGTAGAAAAGGAAGAGACTTACAGCAGTGGAAAAATTGGAAGAAAAATAACAAACACCAAGGATTTCATTAAGTTTCATTGATATATGCATGAATCTTTTATTTTCCTTGCCATGAAAGTTTAATATCTCTATATATCCAGCTAGCTAGCTAGGTATACACACAACTACCTGTCATCTTTATCTTACTTTGAGGAGACTCAAATTTGGGCTTTATAGGAGTTAAAATTAGATAAGGATCAAGATCTAAACTTATACATAGTCAGTCTGTTAAACAGAGTTGTCTCTTTAACATTTTCTATGAGCATTTTCTATGAGCCAAGTCATATTTCAAAATGTCTGATATATTGATTCTTGAATCTTCACAATAGCACCATTAGTCCGATACTATTGTATCTTCTTACAGATGAGGAAACCAAGGGATAGTGAGGTTAAGTTACTAGATCGAATGAGGCAGAACTAGAATTTGAGCACAGCGGGCTTGTTTTAGAGCCTGTGATCTTTACTGTGACTCTGTAGTCTTACAGTCTTGTTACTCCTGAATTCCTACATCTCTCTGTATTTTATCCATTTCCTTTTTTTACTTTAACCTGCATCCTAAATTATAATCTCAGATGCATATCACGTTGCTTGCTTGCACTTCCTTCACAGAGTACTAACCTGCCTGTAAGGAGTAGTCAACCCCCCGCCATACTTACATTTCTACCAAGGGCTCCTGACCTCTTGGACAAGGTGATTTCTCCAGGCATTAGAATTTGGTTCAGAAAATTGATTTGACCCAAGATTCTCAGAGCTGGGGACCAAAGACTGAACTTTGCCAACAGCTCTGGGGAATTTGTGAAACTCCTGCTGTGAGGATCCCCATGCTGCCCTGGTCTCCATCTTCCTTAAATCCTGGTTATTAAGAATGCATTTAGATTGTGTGCAGCACCTGAGAGCTGTTCTCATAAATTTCCTTTATTTAGAAGTCATTTGAGATTGCCACGCTTACTTGAAAGCAAGAGTATTATCCAAGCCACTGTGGCTCCTGTTACCCTTCTCGCATACAGGCTTTTTGGCAAGTAGTTTCCAAATAATAAATATTACTTTGCTAAACCCCATGCATGCTATTATTCTTCCCTCCGTAAAGCAAGGCATGCTCCAATGTACACAAAAGGGGCTTTAGCTATATATATTTCACTGTTCTCTGCCAATTGTTTTCATCTTACTGAAATCTCCTTCAGGTATTTTAATAAATATTTATTTTTATGAAATATAAAATATAGTATTGAATCTAAATCTTACAAGTAATACTAAATCCAGAAGCTACCATTGCTCAATCAAACTGAAATAGCACTTACTACCCACTATGAGATATTATGGAACCAAACTCTTAAAAATATGACATGCTTACTCCATAACAAAGGTCTCACTGTGCACATACAGTGCTGGGTAGAGACACTGTATAAGAAGCAATAGAGAGTGGTGGGGAAGTTAGGCCAGGATGATCAAACTTTTACTCTTGTACTCTTTTATGAATATTTTTATATGAAAAAAACATGTTTACCTCATAAAGTGAAATTTTAGATTCATGTTGTAATTCTACTTAACAATCAAACCAACCAGTTTGCCAATTAATTGTTTAAAAATCCAATCAGGTGCTAGTGCACTGCCAGGCTATTTTTGTATTTTTAGCATCTTTTCTTTGTTCCATGAACTTTTGCAGTCATCTTTGCCTGGGGTTCATGCTGAAATCAACCAAGATTAGCACTGTGAGTGCCTGTGCTTAAATTACAGCCTGATTGCTCGAGGAGGAAATCATGACGGAAATTGATTGACAATCACTACTGTCTTTCTCTGTTCATCCCTGGTTCATTTCTTGTCAGTATGCCCCACTTTGGGGACTAATCCCAAGTTTTTTTCTTAAAAAGTTATACCTCTGTTTTTACAAAGTACACCTTTTCTTCAGGCCCCCTGAGTCTTCTGAGACCTTAGCCAAGACAGGCCAAGCAAATTTTAGATTCTCTTTTAGTGCAGTGATTCTCGAACAAAGGCTGCTTTGTCTCCCAGAGAACACTAGGCTGGCTGGGGAACCCCAGTTTTGGGGTGTGTCTGTGTGTGGGGGGGTGGTTACTACTAGTATCCAGTGAGTAGAGGCCAGGGATGCTGGTCAACATCCTGCTACTATTTAAAAAATCTCTACCCCACGTCTTAACCAAATGTCTACAATGCTGAAATTAAAGAGCTTCACTGCTGTGCAGGAAAGGCAGCCTGCCAGGTGGCTGTGAGGATGGGGTTTGCAGCTGAGTGGGCCTGGCCTTAAGCTCAAGCTCTGCCATTTACTAGCTCCCATGCATCTGATGTTACTTTTCTGTTTGTTAAATTAAGTAATAATTATCAGTATGTAGTTTGGGGAGGTGAGGGGGACTGGGTAAGCTCATTCACACAGAACATTAAGCGTTGATCAGGGCACGCAGTGCTTAGTAATGAGTCGCAGATTTCCTGCTGCTAAATGAAATACAGAGTTCTTTCGAGAGGGACGTTTCCAGGAGACTAAATCTAAGGAAAAAATAATCAACAAGTGGAAGCTGAAGCAAAGAAATAGATCCAAGTATTCAGCCAGGATTCTGAATCCTAAGGCCCTGAGGTCTTAACCTTAGAGGACATCCAGACTCAGCTTACCGTTGCTCTGTCTAGTTTAGTTTGGGTAAAGCACACCTGTGACAAAGTGCACTGACTGCAGAGGCCAGAGAGGTAACAGGTGTGACACAGGGGTCCAATGCTGGCATTTTAGACATGGTGATTTCTTCACATCTACAAGGAAATATGCCCTGCCTCATTTTTTCTTTAATCATGTCACTCTTACTCTTGCTTTTCTGCTCTTGACAGAGACCCGGGTACAGAGGAATATTTCTCTGTCTTAGTGCATAGAATAGTGTCATAACCATGGTACACGGCAAGTGGGTGTGGAGTTGGGGGAACACTAGGAGCACGTGCATGTGGCAGGAGCCAGGTCTGACCCCAGAAGAGCAGCTCATATTCAAGTTCAGATAGTTGTCAAAACATAAGTACATGCAGCCGACAGTTGCCAAATCTTTGAACTTTTAGAAGGAAAAGCCAGAAGTCTGGATTTTTATGTGAACTCCTTTGATATTTACATATAGGTTTTATATTGAAAAATATGTACAGATTAAACACAACAAGACTAAGCACTGAATTCAGCCTAAGGGTGCGCACTCTACTACTCTGAACTAATAAAACAAATGTTTGTCTGCCTTTTAGCTCCCTTTCCCACTATTCAAATGTTTCAGCAGTTCCTCGTGCATTTGCTCATTCATCAATTACCGTGGAATGTTTACTGTGTGCTTGATGCTACTCTAAGTGCTTGAGATACAGCGAGAACAGAGTGGCTGTCATTATGAAGCTGGTGTTCAGGTGGAAAGAGGTAAAGCAAACAAACACATAACAGGCCGGAGAGTGGTGTAATTATGGGCCACTTAGAGCAAGCAGAGGAGACAGAGAGTGCTTTGGGAAGGAGGCCTCAGAATAAGGATGCGTTGGAGCAGAGACCGTAATGAGGAGAGAACATGAGCACTGCTATTGTACCAGGGAACAGAATTCAAGGTAAATGGGATGGAGGGTGCCTTGGCCTGCGGCAGGCAGTTCACCAAACAGACCTGCTGGACTCCTACCTCAGTATGTGTACAGCACAGCAAGGAGGACCAGACCAGAAGTCATCGGAGGAGCTGGAGAGGAAGAGAAATCACTTTTCTGACTTATATTTGAGCAGAGTTGCTCTGATTTCTGTGAATTAGAGACAGCAAAGTATAATCTGGGAAAAGTTAAGGCTGATTCTTAGCAGCTGTCAGTTCTCCATAGGGCCGAAACCGGCTCTTCACATCTCCTGTCCCCAAGCCTTCTCCTGTGGGTCTGAGTTCCCTGCAAGTCAGTCCTTCTGCTTACTAATGAGCATAGCTTGAAGACCCTTCAGAATGGTATGCTTTTGCCCTGTAGAATCTTCTGGGTCCTGGATCTTATCTTTCATCGCTGTTAAGCTGTCTAAGAATTTGATAGCAGCTTCAATGGGCTCTTTGCCTCTACGTGCGTCTTTAACACGGGATGTCTTTGTTCCCCCTCTCTCCACTCCTTCATTTGTCCCTGGATTCTGGCATTCCTTTCCTAACACCTGAGCTGCCCACCCCTCAGGCTCCTTTAGCTCCGGAGGGAGACATCCGTACCTCGTATGATTAAGTTTACCTTGCACCATCTTTCTCTACTAAGCAAAAAGTAGGCAATTGTGTATTTATTACTCTTTCAGTGATTTCCCCTGCTAGATCTATTTCCAGTTCTCTCTCAAAGATGTTTTCATTTCCTTCATTTCTTGTTTCATTCAGAGCTCAGAATCTGGACAGCACCCACCTGGGTGTAAATGCTGTCTTTGCTATTTCCACTGCATGGGTCCTCAGGCAAGTAACACCACCTTTCTCAGTTTTCTCCTGTGTTGAATGTGGATAAAGCAACTCATAATACAGGACTGCTGTGCATATCAAGTCAGTGCATAGGTACAATTTTTAGGACAGTATCTGCAACTGTACTCTACAAACATGTTAGCTACTGTTATTATTACTGTTTATGTTGCTTAGATGCTTCTGAAAGTACTAAATCTTTAATGTATACAAATGGTGTATATGTGCTGCTCAGCAAATCTGTGTTGGAAACTAGCAAGGATAGTGTCACTAGCTTAGAAAAGTTTAAGAATTCACTGAATGATGTGATTCCTATGAGCTAAATGTCACTTGAATTGAGTGACTCTCCTTTTTGTAGGAGAGGAGAAAGCCTCTAATTTAAATGAATTGAAGCTATTCTATTTCACAAGTGTCTGCCAGAACGTGTGCATTGCTGAAGAATTTTAAGCAGAAAGAGGAAACCTCCTATAAATCTTTCTTCAGTGTGGTCACAGCTGGCCTCAGCTTGACTCTTAGGTTCCTCATGGAGCAGGAACACGGAAAAGATGGGACAGCATTGGAGGCAACCGGATGCCGCTGTCTCTTTCCATCATTAGAGAAAATGATCACCCCGAGGCGTCAGATGTAGCCTCCTTTCGTGGAGAAGGTGCAGGGAGCAAGGGCAAAGAGGTGAAAGAGAGAAAACTAGAAGGAAAGAAGTAGCTTGTACAGCCGGAACCCTCACAGTGGGTCTTGTCACAGGCATTTGTTCATTACTTCCTTGCTTTGGGGGATTCTGCAGGTGGAAATCTCACAAGCTAAACAGATACCAGCACTATCTTTGCTTCTCAAGATTAAAGACAGTGCTGTCTTAATGACAGAAGCTCCTTTCATGTATTTAAAAGAGAACCCAAAAAGCAGGGAAGTCAGCAAATAGCTTCTCAAGATCTCTCCTTTAATTGTTTATTAAATAAGCTATACAGTGATAACTACAGCCCAGAAACACTGTGAATCCCCCAACCCTCAGCTCCCTGAATGATCCATGTTGATGGGAGAGGTGAGCTTGGCCGTCGGGAGGACTCTGAGCCCCTCAGCCATTGAGGGCAGGCTTATTCTGTTTGGCAGAGAAGATGAGATCGCTCATTTCAGGGCTTCCTACCTGTGGCAGGGGATAATAGAAATAGCTCTGATTTTTCGAGATGGATCCTCTTTACCTGAGACTTATCCCCTTTAGTGTAAAATATATTTATGTTTAAGTGTGAGAAATGTTTTAATAAAATTTTATGCATGCTTAAGGGACAGTCTCTCGCTATGTGAAAATACATGTAGTACATGTCGAAGCAAATATAATTCCAGCCTTAAGTTGGATATTTTCAGCACTCCATGCTCTTCGTGAGGTGGTTCAATTTTTGTGTCAATTTGTTTATAAATCTGCTGCCTCCTATTGCAGAATGTAGTAATTTGGCTTAACTGTCGGCCTGGTGTGCTACGTCTTCCTCTGGGTTGAATACTTTCTATCTCTGCATGGCTTCCTGTTAAATATTTATCACTGAACAATGTTGGGAATTAGGTGAGATTTCGCATCCAACTAAGACACAAATATGTCATGCTGAGTCCCTCCTCTAATTAAGCTTTCCTAACTTGTCCTTGTCATGGCTGAGGAAAGAACATGAAAAAACTATAAATGTCCCCAGAGTTGGCCAGACTGTCTCCAGTGTCATTATCTCTCAGTCATAAAAAACAGGAGACAAATAGTATTATGAGCCTTTCTCTTTCCTTTTCAAATTTTTATGTGATGTCAGCTACTTTTGCTTTAGAGCAGAGTGTAAACAAGGTGGTAGGCTCATTAGAAGTAATTTGTTTACTTGATTAGTTCTTCTTTTCTTGGTAGCAGATGACAAAAGTAGAATTGACATATGAAGGTGTTTGATCAAATAATCTGATTTTCTCAGTTCTTGGGGAAAATTGATTATATCCTCACTACTAGATTTTGTTCTATGTCGTTGTCAACATGAACACAAGTTCTCATCAAGATGGCATGGATACGATGATTTTTTGTAGAACAATGTTAGGTTCACATTAAAGTCAACAGTACTTGTACTGGTCAACTTTCTGCCACTGAGACACAAATATCTGATATAAACAACTTAGAAGGGTGAAGTTTGTTTTGTTTTGTTTTGTTTTGGTACCAGGAGTCAAACTCAGGACCTTGAGCCTGCCAGGCAGGCATTTGTACCACTGAGCTATATCCCTAGCCCAAGAATGAAAATGTAACTGATTCATGGATTCAGATATTTGAGCATGGCAGAAGGCATGGCAAAAGAAAGCTGCTTACCTCAAGGCAGCCAGGAGCAGAAAAAGAAGGGAGTGTCAGGGAGAGGAAAGGACCAGGAACCAGAGGACCAGATACAGTTCACAAGGTTATAACCCTCGACCCTTCCATCAGACTCCACTTCCTCTTTTCATCGTTTCCCAGTATAGTCATTAAATTACTATCTCATCATTGGATTGATCCACTGGTGATGTTAGAAACCTTGTGAGCCAATCACGTCAGAAGCCATCAGCTGGCAATTAGATTTTCAACATGAGAGATTTATGGTTGACCCTTTACACAACAAACATACAGTCCTACTAGTCTATCTTCTCTATCATTTTGTTAAAAAAATCAACAGGTGCCAAAACTATTTGTATCGCTCCTCCTTAGAAAGAATTCCAGTAGCAGCCACAAGGATCAATGCATGCAGCACAGAGTCATGTGACATACAACGACTCTTATGTCAACTTCCTATATATTGCACATGAACTGATCTCATTCTCAAGATCAGTAGTTAAGGCACCTGAGAGGCAACATACAATTCACGTTTTCTACAGGTCGGTCTCTCTCCATATCCCTTCCCACAACAGAAACTGAATGCAGGGGCAGCTGTTGGGAGAGTGGCTTGCAATTTGCCCCTCACTAGATTTTCTGCAACATTTCTATAGGTTGCGTCCATCTTGCCAGATCTCTGCACCCTTCGTGTTCTTGGCTGGTGTCTTCTGAGATCATGGTCCCATTGCTTCCCATGGGTTTCTTGTTAGCATTTACTAGTTAGTCCACACAAATATACAAGAGTTTTTCTCATGCCAAAGTCTCAGAGTTTGCTAATCCAGGCTGTAAGTCTTTATAATGGAGTTCAAAACCAGGAGAGATTTCATTAAAATAGGCATAGAAATTTCTAAAAATTACTTTTGTTCACATATTTTCTTTGGCATAAATGATAGCCTGCTTCATATGGTAAACTTTCTTTATATTGTCTCCTTTACATGTAAGGATCATATATTCACAATGGATAGAGGAAGAATATCAGTTGTAATTTTTCTGCCAACAGAGCTAATATTTAAGCGAATGACAAATTGATAAAAATACTAAATAAGGAACTGTTCAGCTTCTGCAGAGGAAAAGAGGATGGTATCTAGATAGACTCTGCCACTAGCTCAAGAGTGCAGAAGTTCTTTGTAAAGAACGCCTGTGCCAGAATTTCCCTCAGGAAGTTATTGTTTTTTCTAAAATATCCTAGTAGTTGCATACAGCACATATTCTTCATGAGAACTTATTGTAATTAGTACTTTCAATATCCAAGATTTATTTAACAAGCACTAAATAATTGTCGTAATTTTTTTTTTCATTGCTGAGACCAAAGATCAATACCCAAAGTTAATGGGAGAGAGGTTTACCTAGCTTAGGGTGTTTAGGTGTTTAAGTCCATAATGAGCTGGCTCTAAGGCACGGTGGAGCAGAGAGCAGTTCTTGGTAAGAGGAAGACAGCCAGAACAGTAATGGAGGGACAAGCCTTTCTCTGTCCCTTATATTGTATGCACGCTACCCGCCCTAGGGTAAGTACAGCATTCACTCTCTTAATCCCAACATCGGACCATGAATCAACCACAAACTGTAGATTCAGCCACCTGCAAACAGACTCTATGACTGCATGAGACTTGGGGGACTATCTAGACATAAACCATAAGAACAGTATTTGTTAAATGAATGACAAAGAGTCATATTATGTTGCTGTTACCTGAAAATGAAAAGGCTTGGAGGACTCTTTGAGCTAAGCTTTCTACAAAGAGAAGAAAATAACAGAGATGGAAAAGAAAGAGGTCAGAAGAAACATGAGTCCACTATACAGAAGCTAAAGTAGACCTTTTAAGTTCTATTTCATTCATGGTTTGTTATTCATAAAAAATTTTTGACTCTCTACACCAATGTCTTTTTAGTCTATGTCTATTAGCTGTAATGTCTTGCTATCTTTATTCTGTTGCCCTTATTAATTCTCCCTTTCATGCCTTGTTGTTTCTCTTTTTGAAGACCTCAGTGGCAAGAATAATCAACTGTGTACATTAGGGATGTTCAAATTTGTGGGAAGCAGAGGCGGGTGAGACCACTATCGTCACCATCTCTTCCTTCCAAAGTCTTTTCAATGTCAACCACTCTGGTTTGCCAGTGAACTGTGATGCTTCTTTTAATTGCAAAGGGGTTTCAAGTCCACATTCTGACTTTGTTATAAAATGCACCATTCTTAGGTCAGTGGAAAGCCAATCACTTTTTTCTTTTTTAAAAATTGCAAGGTCTGGAGCAGCTCAGAAGGGAGAATTCTCTAATGATGGCACAGGAAACGGTAATTCTTTCGCCGATGGTGGTATTTACTCACTATGCTGGCCTCTGGCTGAGAGAGTCTCTTGTAGGCACAAAGGTGATTTCGTGGCTCACAGCACTCTACAATCCTTACTTACCAGTTCACTGCTCAGAAAGCACCTGCACTAAACATTTTTATGCCAAGGCCATGAAAATCCAGGGAGTGCAACCGCCCTAAAAATTTCTCATTTCTTACCTACACTGGCAAGGTCACAAGGTGGTACTGAAAATGGCTGTGAGATAGATTGCATATGGCAGGGCAAGCGGGAAATAGGAAGGGAGTGTATTGAAATAGCCTCATAGACTTCTTTTTTGCTACATTAATTCACAGAACCCAGCAACACAGGTCAGGCACATGGGCTTCACTGAAAACTTCTGGAAGATTTTGTCTCATCCACTCAGAGTTCTGCCTACTGTCTTGTGATTAACACATGGTTTCTCTGTCAGTGTCAGCGGAACAGGCTCCCACTCCTGCCTTGGAGTACGCAGCTGTCTGAGTCCTGACTTGCCAACTCCATAAGCCTCCAAGTTCTGGAAACCTATTTCCTCCTCAAAACGCCAATTATCTCTACCCACTTCATGAATAAACAAATATGAAAAGGAAATAATAAATGAAAAAAATTAATCTCCAAGCTAATGGGTCTCAAGTCCATACATTGCATGTTCCCCCTAGAATGTTCCAGAGACTGACCTGGTGAAATTTGTGTCAACTTGGAGCTTAGTGCCACTGTTAAGGGATACAAATATGACTGACTTCCCATACAAAAGCTGCCTCACTGAAAGGCTTTTTGTATGTAGAACACTTAAGGGCAGCTAGCGCTTTTAGCATACATTTCATCTGAGGAGGAAACAGGATAGAATTACTTGGGGATGCCCAGGGAATATATTAGCATAAACTCTTGGTCCTGGACGACTCTTATATGATTTTCCCATTTTTCCGGGACAGCCTGCTTCTTGAACACATGAGGTTTTTATCTTCATTTTCATTTAAACTTTTTTCCTAATCATTTTTACCTTTTTGGATTAGAATTTTTTTTTTAAACTTCTCATTTTGGGTTCCTCATTCCATTCTTAATCCTAATCCATCTTTCCTTTACCTATTTAATTTTTTCTCCTATGGGCTTTAGTCTTTTATCTTAATTTTTAATTTTCTCTTCTTTTATGTGTTTAACCTTTTATCACGCTGGCTTCTTGCTCTTTATCTCTTATTTTAAATCTCATGTCTTTCATCTTTTTATTTTTAATGCCTAACCTTTTAACTTTATTGGATTTTTAACTTTTTTATTTTTAAGTGTTACTTGATTTTTCCAATTTTCTCATATTTTACTTTCAGTACTTTAGTTTTAACTTTACGTCCAAGTGCCCAACATACAGCAATTATTTTTAAAGTGTAAAAGTTTTTATCCTTGTATATGGGTATTTATCCTACATTTCTTTTTCATGATTTTTCTTTTTTCCCGGTACCGGGGATCGAACTCAGGGCCTTAGTACTTACCAGGCAAGCACTTACACCACTGAGCTATACCTCCAGCCCCTTTTTCATGATTAGAAAGGAAGAAGCTGAAGGAAAGGCAGCCTAAGTGAGAATCTGAACCAGGGCTGGTCAGAAGTCTTTTCAATATTGGAAATACAGTTTAAGAGTTTTACATCCAAATCCTATATTTAGATGATATGTCTGAGTGAGAGAAATAATTTTGGGGCCTAATGCCTTGTACACAGGATTTAAACCATGAAAGCACCTAATTCAACGTTTAAGTAGAAGAGAAAAGCAGACCAAACCCTGAGAACTAGAGCATCCAGATATACGGTTTGGGATACCGAGAAGCCAGCCAAGACAATTGTATGGAAGGAGGAGTGAGGGAAGGAAAGTAGGAAGGAGAGAGGGGAAATTTTCATCTATTCCTCTTACGTACATTGGCTGTGGACCTGCACTTGTGACTGACAAAAGATAAACAAGAGAAAAAACAGGCAGAGTTTTATGAACACCAGCAACACACATACACATAGGAACCTGTAGTGATGAATAACCCACAGTGCTAGTTAGAATATGACCTTCTATACATCTAACAAAGAAGAATAATTTTATGGAAAGGTAATAAGAGCTTCTAGGAATAGTAAATAATGACAAGGAAAATATATGGGGGAAATAATGATAGATGAGAACTATTTAGAATGGTTTGATATAGAGCTTCTTCTGGTGCTTTTCCAGACTGGGGAAGATTAAGTATTGTCTGTGGTGGTTAGTAACCCTTCTGCTGCTCCTGGTAGAGACAGAAAGGGCAGGAAGCTTATCTTCTGTCAGATGCTTCTCAGTTTTCTTCAGCTCAAAATAAATAATACACCATTGGGTTAGAATATTCTGCTACCACAAAAAATAAAGCACCACTGTAAGAAAAAAAAAAAAGTCAGATGTTTCATTTATTTATGATGTAAGTCATTCAGAGGAGAAAGAAAATTCCATATTACAAAATAGAGAGCTGATAGTTGTTGGGAAGATTAAATGATTATGAGACTTGGAATCTGATCTGTACATAAAATGGGCTCTCTACATATAGAACCACTTTTTCACAGGTGGGAGTGAACTGTAGATACAATAGTAAAAGCATCACAGTATTTCAGTGGTCCACAGCAGTGAGCATTGCATGACCTCTGGGGGCCAGCGCATGTAAGCTGGGAGGGGGGTACACATTATAGCACTAAAGAATGGAATTCAAGCTGACTGAGAAGGAAGCTAATAACATTAAACATACGTGTTTCTGTGAAACTTTAAAATAGTTTCAATGAAGTATAGGCTCTAAAAGGTCTAAAAACGTTACAATTAGGATGCATATGAAATGAGCTGGAAAGGTAGAGGGTGGAAATCAGAGAATGGACTATTAAATGAGAGGCTATGGAAGGAATACAGTGATTATTAAAATCAAGACTTAGGTAATTCAGAGAAAACAGATGCGATTAGAAGAGACATGCCCCTGGAAGAGAGGTCAAGGTTTGGAAGGATCAAAATTGAAGCTACTGAAATCATTAACATTTATGATATAGCTAGAGTTGAACAGAGTAAGAGCCAGGAGCCAAAAGAGGTAGTGAGTGCAGCTAAGAGAACTGGGGTACGGAGGTGAACTCACCAATGAGGGACAGAGGGCCGAAGAATGGGCGTGAGCTTCGAAGCTGTTTCACTCAATTTTCCATCGTTAGGTCACAATATCCTATGCCTGCAAATTAAAAGAGGAGAGGAGTTTGGCTCCCGGGTGAGAAGTTTTAGCCTGTGTCGGGCGGGCTTACGCAGAAACTACAAGTGGAGCAGGTTGGACCGAGGAAAGCTGCTAGCGTCCTGGTACCAGGAACCAGAGAGTGAGAGGACGAGCCGGGGAAGGACGCGCCCCCCACCAGCGCCTGCCTGTCCCAGTCAGGCCCTCCCTTCTCCACAGCACAGCCCGCGACTGAACGCACCAGCTGATGATTCCACTCCTGACAAAGCCCCCATGCGCCACTCATCTCCTCCAATCCTTGCTTATGAGCCCCTTAGACCTCCGGGGAGCACTGTTGATCTAAACCCTAAAAACCTAAAGGTCTTCACAGCACACAGGAGGGTTATAGTCTTAGAGAAACGTGAAGTGTGGAGAGCACAACTCCACTTCCCAGGCCAGGCCTGTGACGGAGTGGGAGGGAAGGCAGCTGCCATGGTGCCATAGGAGGGAACCATTGTGCTGCCTGCTGAGCCGCACGGGACAAACAGAACCAGAGACTATACAGAAAAACCTGATGGTGAAGGAACAGTCTTCAGAAGGAACAGTGGACTGGTCTCAGGATCTGAGGCAGATTGGAAGATGGATTACGATCAAGGAATGTTGGTAAGCCAGAGTTCAGGCGATGAAGGAGTCTGTTGGCTTCTTGGTGGTGACAGACAGGGTGGTGTTAGATGGACTAAACGGATTCAGTCTAATGCTCTGTCTCTTATTTAGTTGTGGTGATGTCAGAGTATTACAGAAGGGACAGGCCTCCCTAGGATCACGCAGAGCTTTGGGGTCCAGCTTCTCTCCTATGTATGGCAGCGAGGGACCAAAGAATGGATGATGGTAATGATTCCTTTCTATACTTTTTCACCCTGAAAAGGAAAGTTCTGGAAAGGAGAACACCTTCTCAGTTGTAACCTTGGTGTAATCACCTGGGAACCCATTTGCATTCATTAGCTGGATTTGACAGGTAAGAAGAAGACGCGGAGTTAGATGTGCTAGGGAAATTTAAAAATCTCTTTGTGATCTGTGGTTCTCTGAGGACCTATACCTCTGTCTTGGAAAAGGATTTGAACAGAGAGTACACTGAGGAAAAAATATCAGAAGCCTATAAACATAGGAAAAAAGTGTTCACATCTCTGTACTCAAATACATGCAAATTAAGAATACAGGAAATAACAGTTTTCAGCTGTCAAATTAGCAATGAAGAAATAATTGTAACATTTAAAGCTGGTGGAGTAAGGTCAAACAGAAATTTTATATCTCTAAGTATAACATATTAGAACTTTTCTGGAAAAAAATTTAGCAATGTATTTCAGCTTATCTGAAGAAATTTATCAGAACCATAAAGAAGCTTACATATGAACATGTTTATACCCCCATAATTTAAAAATAGAGAACCTTTTTAAACTTTATGACTTATTTCCATAACAGGGAACTGTGATAACATTGAAAAACATGCCTTCAAAATTAAAAATTGAGAATATATTCCCAAAATACTTTGTTAAAATCATAGGATATTATATGTGTATATCATATATATTATAAAAATATATCTTACATTTCATAGGATATATATACCATATACATATACAGTATACATAATAAACATGAGAGCTGTAGGAAATAAAATGTATATAATAAATATATAATATAATGTATAATAAATATATATTATAATATATAATAGATGTATATCTCTTAAAATATATTTTATAAATGTATGCCTACTACTGTATGTCTCATTTTGTGTGTATACAAAAATGTATAAATTTTAAACGTGTTTTCCAAATTTTGTATCTCAGAATTACCTAGAGAATATGTTAAAATTAAAGAAGTCCTTGTGTCACCTCAGATTTCTTGAATCAGAATCTTGTTACCTATAAAATAGGAATGTGAAAATAACAGTTAAAAATCATATTATCTTTCATAGGAATACTTAATACTTTCATAATTAGGAAGAGTGCAATAACTATCATTACAATGTAAAATTCCCTTCTGGTCCTTAAGGACAAGGCTTCTCCTCTAATCATTATCGGGGAATTACTGGTACTCTCACAACTGCTCTACCCTCACAGACATCAATGGCAGGAACTCACTCTGGACAGGAAATAATGAGTTTAACAAGATCAGCAGGTAACAAAATAAGACAAAATTCATGAACACTGAACAATATCAAGAACTTTTAGGGTTATATTCTACATCAATTCTATTATAAATATAAAAATACAAGACTTCAGGCATGAAAGTGATGTGTAAGAAAAAACCTAAGACTTTGGTTTGTCAACACATCTGGGCTGGAAAGAATATAAAAATACACATTTTAATAGATATGAACTGGCTTTTTCTATCATTATATGGCACATCTGCTCTTGTCGTCAGATGGACAGTCTCATGGAGTTTCTTTCTAGGTTCCTGGTGTCCTGAACTAAGAATTTGACCAGATCTGCAAAAGTGGCAGTGGAAGTATACATTTATTGACGTGAGGTGTACTCCAAAACCTCAGGGCACTGGATGTTATAACAGCTCAAAAGGAAGGAATGTGTGCTATGCTGGGAGAGGAACCCTGCTACTTCATCAATCAGTCAGTTATCATGAATCAGGTAAAAATCTTTGCAAGTATGTGGATAAAAAAAACAAAGAGATGACTCACTGGTATACCCTTTCTTGGTGGGGACCAACTCTTGACCCATGAGAGCCTTTCCTACTTCCTATCCTTGGTCCACTTACCATGATCATCATCTGATTGCTTATAGTACCCTGCCTTTGTAAATTTTTTCCAAGATTTCTCCAATCCAGGGTATGGGCTTTCCCCACCAAAGAGCTCCTTATCCTGGCCAAGACCCCTCTCACCAGCTTCCACATGCGTATAACCCATCCGCCCGTCACTCCCTACCACGATGATTACTCCTATCAGCAGGAAGTAGCGTGAGAGATTCATTGTCCCTCCTATAACCACAAGACAGCAAGGATGGGTTTCTGCCCATACAACTTCACACTAAGTCATCATGGCAGCGATCCAACGTGGCCTGGCCTGGGACTGACCATATGTCTCTCCCAGAGCAACTTCTGCCCCCCTCAGGCTGATTACAACTTCCTGTTTCCTTTCTCATGTGCCAACCAATCCCCGTCCATTACTCCATCTGCCTGCACCATAAACTACACCCCCAACCTAGCCCAATTTATTCTTTTTTCCCAGCCAGCCCTTAACAAGGCCCTTGCATCTCTCTCTTTCTGCAACCTTCCCGTGCCTGGCAACAAAGGTTCTTTTTACTTAAAATAAAATAAAACAAAATAAAAATAAATGAAGGCTTGGAAATAGCAAGCTTCTAATTGGTCCAAAACAGCATAATTTTGATTGGTTCTGTGCACAGCTATGATGCCATCATTGTTAAGATTGTCCTTCACCCTGTGACCTGCCTTATTCTGAACTTCTGAAAGTCAAAGCCACTTTCCAACTAGATGTTCACAAAGCTCCTTTTGTTGCATAGTTGGGAGAAAATTTAACAAATAAAAAAATTTGAGTTTGATTTTCTACACTTGATCTTGGCCAAAGCCAAGAAATGATCTTATTCATGATTGATGAACATACATTCTGAGAAATTTATTTACTTTTAGCAGCATCCATGAAAATGTCATGCTTTCAGAATCTCTTATAGAGTAGGTTTTTTGGAAAAAGGACAGGAAACCTTTATTCCTCCTAATTAGCTGCTCTTTTGAATATTTCAAATAAAACATTTGCTAATTATAGTATTGATTGTTACATTTTTTTTATAAGGCTGATATTTTACTCAAAGGAAAGGAGCTAAGATATTTAGGGTTTTGTTTTTATGATGACCCTAATTAATTACAGTATTTGTTACTATGTGTAGAAATCAGATGGAAGAATATGAGGTTACAGCTGTGTTAAAATAAAAACTTCAGACAAATGAAATTTAACAGAGTTAATTTGAGCAAGGAGTGACTTGTGAATCCATCAGCTCTCAGCACCAGCAGATGTTCAGAGAACTTTGTTCCACATGTGAATAGATGGCATGTATGAACAAAACGTGGGAGGGAAGAGCAGACAGAGCCCGATTGGTTTCAGGCTGGCATTCGCCTCACTGATTATCAGCTGCTTGCCGTGATTAACTGAAGTGTGGCTGTTGTTCCTAGCTGAGATCCAGTTATTCTGCAAAACACATACACCATGAAATCAGGCTTTTGGTTAGTTTCAATGCTGAGTTCAGTCATATTTCATTACACCAAGATTTGTAATGTGAAGTCATCCTCAGGCCACATTAAATTAACCATTCTCCATCTCTGGTCACTCAGTTTTGTGGAGTGACTAAAACTCTGGATATTGACGTTGTCCTTTTGTTACCATTATAACAGACTTGTTTGATTTTAGTGTGCAATGTATGAGTAAAGATGCCACAAATAATTCTTTTTAATCTCACTCCTCTACTTAGAACAAGAGGACTGAATGCTTGATACAGGGCTGCTCCCAAACATTTAAGGCTTGTGAGAATACAGTGCACAAGGAGGATTTTTATGATGACTACCAGAAAGATAATGTCACAGGAAAAGACTGAAGTGTAATCCTTAAGAGGAGACCTTATAAACTCGGACAATCAAGAAAATCTAGCAAGCTAAAGGCAAGCAATAAAGACAGTTTCACAATTTTTTAATACTTTAGGTCATAGTTTGTGTTTAGGGTGTGATTAAGGTTGTAGTTTACTTTAGGGCAGTTGTCAGGCTAGACCCCCAGTAGTGACTGAGACCACCACACAGGCAGGATTGAAGCTATCAGCATTATCTTTATTTCAGGCTGGGTGCAGCCTGAGCCAAGGGCAGGGAAGCCTTTGGCCCTGAACAAAGGAAGGGGACCTACTTTATAGACTGCTTTAGGTATGGGAGAGGGAAATTTTACCGAGGAAGGTGGAAAATTTCAGTTTCTCAGGGCTGAGTGGTGGGTCTGGTGCTTCTAGGGGAGGGAAGTGCAGGAGGACAGTGGTATGTTGCTGATTTAGAGTGTGGCATTCTGTAGACTTCAGAAGTTTCCTGTAAGCCTGAGAACAAGGCCTAGGAGCCATCCTGATAAACAGATTTACTTGTCTCTCGAGCTGAGTGAGAGGTTTTCTGCTTGAACAGACTGGTTGTACATCAGAGTTTTTTCTCGTCAAGTTGGGTGGGCTACCACATGAGGGACCTAACAGCAGTCTCAGAATTTAAAGATGTATACAACTTTGTCGTCTTGGTATCTCAAGTCATCATAATCTGGACAGCCATCAGAAGAAACAGTGGTCTAGCCAAGCTCGGAAAAGCCGAGGTTGTAATTCATTATTGAGGCTGTCTGCAAACCAAGGGTTACATACTCCAATAGTACAACCTGTGGAATTTTAAAGGTTAGAATTTTGATTTGAAGGACAAATGGTTTCTCCTGACTTCCTCAGGCCTCAAACATAACTACCACCCCTCCCCTCAGCCAAGAAAATATGCAAATTATGGCCTCAGGAAGGTGGGGGTCTAGGAAGGATAGTACAATCTCGCATTTGTCTATTGTCTCATTGTATTCCCTCCCACTGCTGTTCCTTGCAACAAAAGACCCTAACACACAGGAACACAATAATATGGTGATTTGTGGAGTGAGGTGGTCCATCTCCTCAGAGTTAGCTTCGGTTAAATCTGTTGCCAAGGGTGACAGATCCTGGACAGGTTTGTAGGTTCTTGTGTTCAGGTAAGGAGAAGGCAACAAAATTTAATGAAGTTTAAGTGATGCTATGCTCAGAGTGAGTAGGTTAGCTGCTCATGGAAAGGAAAATGGCATGGGTGCTGAATGTACTGAGTTTAAGAATTTAAAATGTTGCACCAGTCTAGGGCTCTTTGCACTGGGTCTTCAGAGCATGGCTAATGTGATTGACAGGGTGCTGTCAGGTCAGCCATTATCAACTGCCCGTGTTCATTCTGTAGTTCAGTGTTATAACTGAGTGTATGAGATATGGTCCATATGCACGAAACTTTAAGGAACTTCAAGTGAAGAAGGATTACAAGAGGTCATGTCAGAGAATCTGCCACACATGGATTTTAGTTTGGGACTTCAGAATCTTCCAAAGTGGGCTCAGGGTTCTTTGTCTTTCTTACCATGTAGTAGATCTTAGAAAAGGAGAAGGGGCAGCCCTGGGCCCCCTTTGGCCAAGTTCATGTGAGTGGAGGAGAGTGGTGTCATAGCCCCAGTTGTATTACCTACATTAAATCTTTTTTTCCCTTTACTCTAAATGAATGTACTGTGGCAAGGAAGCTGAGTGTATAGACCTGAGTAACAGGCAACATCCTGGAGTAATTAACCATTATCAGAGTTTGAGGAAGCAGGAGATACTTGAGATTGTGCGTTTTAGGCATACGCCTTCCAATGACTATTTCGTAGAGGATTAACTAAAGTTTTTCACTGGGAGTGAATTCAAGTGCTGTAACAGGATTTTGGAAAGTGTTAGCCTCAAACCAGTCATTTTTGTTACCGGGTTCTAGGGTTTTGGGAACTCCTTCTAGAGGTACTTTCTGTCATCTTTGTGTCCTGAGTGAAGTTGGTCAAGATAAACACAAAAGAGAACAAGGCTTCCCATTTATTAAAGGTAGGAAAATGAAAGAAACATGGTGTGCAGAGAAAGTGTGGGACAATTAAATGTAGACAAGAAGTGCACTCTGTACTGCACGGGCAGACCACTGTGGAGGAGCGCACAGCGGCCAAGAGCTGCACAGCAGCTGCTCTTCTAGAATCTCCCACTCATGCTAATGTCAGGGTTAGGGCAACCTATGAAAACACTGCTTGAATTCTTGTGAGAAGAACTGAAGATAGCACTCTCTGAATGGTGCCAGGTACAGGGTTTTGGAAACTGTTTTTTGGGTACGTGACCTGGATCTCCATTAATGATAGTTTATACCCACTTGCTTAGCCAGTTTTCCATGCCCTAATCTCTCCTGCATCATTTTGATATGCAAATTGCTTTAAATTCTGAGTAGATGGAGAACATTGGACACAAGAAGGGATTTTCTCCAGGCTCCCTTTATCTAACAAATGATGGACGCTGCCAGAGGAACTCAGTCCTCATGAATCACCTCTTCAGGAATCTCATCAACCTGGAAAGGTAAACTCAGACCACAAACAAGGGGACTGGAGGTTGACGCCGCAGACAGACACACTCTGTAATGGATGGTCACTTCTTCCCTGAGTGTCCACTTCTCTTTTCCAAAAATCATTTACTCTCCTATAAATTGGCTGCATACCTTCTCTCCTGTCTTCTCTGAAAAGGGTATATCTATGTCTACATTTCACTAGGGTTGGAAATATTCACTTTTCTTCCATGTGATGCCCTTATGCGTCTAATACATTTGTATACTTTTCTTCCTGTTAATCTCCCTACTATCAATTTATTTTATGGGCTCAATTATCAGAATCTCAGAGCATGGAGAGAAAGTTTTCACTCCTCTATAATCAAAATCAATGGCAATATTTGTATTCAAGGCAATCCAAATTATTTAAATAATTTCACCAATTTCTGTTTCAAAATACCATTTTTCCTTTCAGCCTTTCAGAAAATTGACATGAATGGGTTTTTGATAATGCAGTTGTGCACATATCACCTTATTTTATTGCTTTATAATTTGTCCAGTAAAAGGGGTATTTGTTTTACCCTAGGAATACCTGAGAATTTCTCCAGGAATATCCTGTAAAGGAAAAAAAAAATTTTTGAAAAATTTTTTATCTACTGTTATAGCATTAACCTTCCTCCATGGAAAGCTTTGATTCAACAACATAGACTATTACAAGAACATACTCATTTTCAATGAAGGTGAGTGCTGAACGGAATCATTTGCTAACACTCAAATGGCCCATTGAGTATTTCTTAGGATTATGGAAATGAAAAACAGAACATTTGATTATGAAACATTTTACCCATTTTGGAACATTCCCCACACCAATCACTGTTTCTCTGCTCCATGATGAGTTATGTAGTGCAGAACTTTAAAACAATTTTTCAGAACTTTAATGAGGGACTAAGGAATCAAAAAAGACTTAAGCAGTTGTACAGGCCCTCCATGAAGCCATACATAATGTTGATGTCACATCCTATTAATCATCAGATTTATTTCTCTAATTCAGTTGCATAGAATTGTTTATTATGCAAGTTATGACAGGTAATTTGACTTGAACCTATTTACTGGAGTGCAAGTAAATTGCACATCTTAACAATCTCAGCCCTATTTGACTCAGCATGGAAATCTACATGTTTGCTTGATATCAATTCATTCTTATTCAGATTGATTTTGGATTTCTAAGAATTCTTAATTTGCAATTGTGTGATCAGATTTCTAGGAACCCTGTATTACTTTTGAAACACATGTTAACAGCATAACCATATAAATATAACTCAAAGGTTTAGTATCACTTGTTATTTGAAAATGCTTCCCAGCATATTAAATAACAGTTAAAACCAATGAGTTAGTATTTCCTTTTCTATAAAGAAACACAATTTTTTTGAGAAATTTGAAGGTTATCTCTGGGAATCTTGAAGTTATTTCAAAGTCAAGAAAACAAAGTAAATTAGAAATTATTTTAGGTAAGTTTCTCAAAAACTCTCAAAAGTTTACAACACTTGATCAAACTGGGCCTATAAGTAACATAATGGTCATTCATTTAACTGGAGTAATGTAGAAGGTCCACTCCTGTGAGAGTTGTCTCTTGCAGAATGACTTTCCCTTTGTTTACCCAGAATTCTAAATTCTAAGAAAAGTTGCACCTACATGATTCAGACATTAATTGCTAAATAATCCTTTAGATTTTGGATTATGTTAGGGTGCATGAGATCATGCTTAAGTCATAGAAAAGTAACCTGTTTATCTAAAGACTTATAAGAAGTAAGCCCAGGTAGTTACAGTAGAATGCAATGCTCCCACCAAAAAAAGTCTTAGTGCCTTTGCAATGGCAAGCAGAAACACTGAAACAACACCCAGGAATTGGAGGCTATTTAGTTATGCCAGTGGGCACTGATTGGGATCATTCCCAGAATATTGGGCCTTGATCTCTGGTGGGCTAGGTTGTAATGGTGAAGCGGGCTGAATTCCACAGGAGACTCTTTCTAGGACAAACAGAGTTTTATTAATTTAGACTAGTCACTGCTCATCCCTGACTTGCAGGTCAGGAATGTGGGCCCATGCCTGCCTTTGTTCCCACCTTATATACATTTTTGGTTTCCATGGTAGCAGATTGGAATGTGGTAGCCCTGGCCACATGTTGTTTTCTTATGCCACGTAACTGGGTCAGGCTCTGGTCATGAAACCACAGTGATACTTTCTGTACTCTGTTCTATATGTCCCCCTTTCGATAACCATACAGCTCCTTTATGGTTTCAATGGTTATCTAGGGCCAGGGAAGGGATTAAAACAACCCAGGCAGGGTCACAGGTGGTTATCTGGGCCCGAGGGTTCTTTGTCTTTGGAGAAGCATTCCAGGGCAAGGTCAGGACTGCAAAGTTAACTTTTTACAATCCCTCTGGGATGTTTCTCAAGACACATTTTGAGGCTTGCACTAAGACTAGAATTATTCTATCTTAAAATGACATGCTAAGAGTGGCCGTCCCTTACAAGGGCTTGTATTGGATAAGCAAACAGGAAGCACAGAGGCAGTATGGCTTGTCAAAGGGAAATTCATTTGTACAATGTAAATCATAGTGACCAGCTATGTATCGTAGTGACAAGCCATTTCTAAGAGACAGGAGCAATGATCATAGGCTCTTGGGGGGCCCAGTTTGATAGAGCTCAGTCTGTTCTATCTATTCAGGCCCAACAGGGTGCAACTCATTTGTCAGGGCTGACAGTCCAGTTTTTCTCAGTCAAAATCTGGAACTCAGAAGGAGTTGTTGACAGTCATCTCAGGTGGGTGTCAGGTGATGCATTCTGATCAGGATAGGTGTGTAAGCAGAAGGCTCTGGATGGAGGGCCTCTATGGTCGAATTCAGGCAATGGCTAGCTAGAACCAGGTCAACGGACTGGAAATAGATGTGTCAGGAGCGGGGAGTGAAGTTATACTTGTGGGCAGCAACAGCAGCACCCAACAAGAAGAATGGACCTCTTTTTCCTTTGAGATACAGGGAGTAGTTTGATTTCATTTTTAACTCCACAAAAGCCTGCTTGCCTATAATCATGGACAGTGGGTTTTAACTAATTAGTTCCCATTCTCCCTCCCTATGGTGTATGTTGTGTAGCCTTGAACAATGGCACAACAGACAAAGAGTGGGTGACCCTCAGAGAGAGACCATTCAGATGCCCACCTGGTCATGCTCTTTGTGAGGACTTAGGCACAATTTAGCTAAGGAGAGCGCAAGGTCTCCATTATGTCATATGAGGATCCCCATGGAAATGCTGGTGAGCTCCCATTCAGCCACCATGACCAGTGCTTCCCAGTCTTGGTGCACAGGTGGAGCAGCCTATTGCTCACACTTTCTGTTCCTCTTGCATATTTATTTAGTAGGCACTCAGAGGTTAAACACTCCCATCCCTCTTTCCTTGAGGGTGGCTTTAACTAACAAGAGTTGATCAGGCTCTTCTGCTCAAACTGAACAGGACTGACAGACTGACTAACCAGGGTTATCCCAGGGATCTTACTGGAATCAGGAAGGCATGCAGGCAGACAGACAGAGAGACAGAGAGACAGACAGATTGCAGTCTCCTCCCTTTGGGGTACTTATGAGCCACTGGAGCTGGGAGCCAGGAATCCTCTTCCAGATCTCTGAGGGAAGGTCTGGTGTGCCCTCTTTTCAGGGCATACCTTCCCACCAGAACCTGAAGAGGTCCTTGCTCTATCTGCAAGGGCCATGACTGGTGACCAAAGAGGTCAGTACATTCAGTCTTCTTAGCTGAAACATTGGATGCAATGGCAAGCAGAAACACAAAACAAAACCCAAGATTTGGAGGTAGATTTATTTACATCCACAGGCACTGATCAAGATCACTCACAAAATATCAGGCCTTCATCTCTGGTGTTTTAGGGCTTATGTAAGATAATCAAGCAAGAAGTACAGAGGCAGAATGTCTTGTCAATTAGGGATTGGTTTATACAATGTGCATCATAGTGACCAGCTATGCATCACAGTGTTAAGTCATTTTTAAGAGACAAGAGCCACTGGAACTGGAGCAGTAACTATTACCTATGCAATTAACAAACTGAAGGATACTGACTGGGGAGGTGGCATTTTATGCTTCACTTGGATAAGGAAGGGCTGTTCAGCATACAGCCTCCCTGCCCAGTGTCCCACCTCACCTTTGTTACCTTATAAAAGTCTCTTTATTGTACCTGAATTACCAGGATGGGCTTTTCTCAGGAGATCATAGTCTTCCCTCAATATTCTCAAAGTGCTGACCCTGAATTCCTGATAAACCTGAATAAACCTGATTTCCTTCTCATTAACTCCTGTCTCCCAAAACTTGGCTTTTTACTAGTGAGCAGATGAATTTAGGTCCAGTAATAATAATGTAGATATCAAAGCCAAGTACAGAAAGTTATATTGATATAGGAAAACATTTTAGTTATGTAAACAAGGGGACTGAGTTTTGTTCAGTAATCAAAGACCTCAGAAAAGCAACATGGAAATCAACTTTGTAAAGCACAGAATCTTGTTTATTTTTACTAGAACAATTACCTGAAAAGCAAAGACAAATATTTTGCTGTTCCCTATTGAAAGCAAATCAACAAGCCAAGAAAATCTTGTTTTAAAAAAGGGACAAAATTCTAATTTTACCTTTGTGCATTTTTCATATGAAGGCTGAATTTTTAGAGAAGCTTACAAATAATTCTCTCAACTTTAGCCTGCTTGATGCTGCATAAAAATCCTTGTACAAGATTCACCTGCCACAGCTCTTCAGTAACCTTACTATATTCCTTCAGTTAATTGTCTGTACTTTTGCTCTTTATCATCCTGGAACAACCAGTTATTCTCTTTTAGGATAAAAGTTACTTTATTTTCCCATTAAAAATATGACTTCTATATTTCTTATCTTCATTTACCAAAAATATGTCTCAACCCCCATGTGCGTATTCCCTTGTTTCCATCATTATTTCTACTTTTAACTAACATATATTAATTAGAATTTTTAACTAGTAACTTCAATTTCCAGTGAAAAACCAGGAAAGAAACAAGTTTTGATGTTCTGCCATATATTAGCATCTTATGAATATATATGTCATAATTTCTAGAAACATATGCTTTCTCAGGATATAGTTTTTTAGTTTACTAACAGGCCAATCATATTTAGATTCTTCATACTATATTAAAATAAGATACTAAAGTATTTGTACTTCAGATATACATTTAGTAATTAATATTCCTGTTTTCACTTTGAAGTTAGACATTTCATGAACATCTATTACTTAATTAAACACAACTTTCATGATTTCAAGTTACCAAAAAAGATTGTGGAACTTAGACACATCTATATATAAACTTTTAGGTCATTTATATTCACCTACGTTACTAATATTTAACACTATGCTTAAATTACTCATTGAACAAAACTAACCACTGAGGAATTTCAGGAAATGCCACCCCAAATATTTCATTCTTAAAAATTTCTAACTGAAGACACTTGAAAACCAGCAAATTATAGGAATTCTCCTCTGCCTGCTTAATGGCAGATCCTACAGAAATCACTCAATTTTCATCAACCCTA
Source organism: Dinomys branickii (assembly GCA_004027595.1). Taxonomy (NCBI): domain Eukaryota; kingdom Metazoa; phylum Chordata; class Mammalia; order Rodentia; family Dinomyidae; genus Dinomys; species Dinomys branickii. The sequence continues at coordinate 142,045 of PVLD010001639.1, read as the reverse complement.
CACAGGCCTTCTCACAGTCATAGTCTATCCATTGGGGGCCTACTTCAGATCCCACATCTCATACCAATGTTAAAACCTTCAGACAAACTAAATTTGGCAGAGATGAACAAAGACCTATTGTCAAATGAAAGCCTACAGAGCCAACAGAAGTTCAGAGAGCTCTGCTCCACAGCTCAGGTAAGTGGAACTTATGGACACCAAATAAAAATGAACTAGGCAACAGCTTGATTGGTTAGTTTGGCACTGACTTCACTTGAATATGGTCTGGCTATCTGTGATTGACTGGCTGTCTGTGATTGACTGAAGCTCAGGTGCTATGATTGGCTGATATTCAGCTATTTTTCCAAAAGTATATCCTTACACTAGGCTTTCAGTTTATAGAATAAGTTAAGTTTCAGTTCATTAACATAAAGACTCAAGCACAGGGGCAGCCTCATGCCAAAGTTAATGTTACAGCTATTATTGGACTTTCCATTTTCTTTGACTCTGTGAACATGAGCACATAGATTTCTAGAGCTCAGTATCATCTCTGGTTACAGATCTATTACTGTTCACATAAAGCTTCATCACAGTACTGGACAATCTGTATGGGATGGAAGTTCTGACTTTCACCTCTCTGTTTGGAGATGTGGTCAGCATGTCCCTTCTAGAACTTGATCCCTGATACCTTTGACTCAGAGACCACCCAGGGACAGACACTGAACAAACTCCCAGACCCTAAACTTGTTTCATGGCTTGTATTTTCTTATAAGGCAGTTTGAGAATTAAAATTGTTTTCTTGCTAAGAGTCCTGATGCTTTGCTCGGTCCTGCACATGTCTAAAGGGTAACAAAAGTAAAACAAAGCTTAACCTTCATTTTGTAAGACTCTGCGTCAGATGCGTATAGGCTTGCTACTCACTTTGGGAAAGTCTGTTGAAAAGTTGAAGAAAAATGCTTAATTTATTTTAAATTTACCTAGGTTCCCTTGTCACCTTTCAAGATTGAGGACATCAAGATAAGAGATTTACAGAGACATTCAGCTATGCCCAATTTTTCATTGCCCAAACTTATGGTCACCTTGGAATCCAGCAGAGTCTCACAAACCTGAAATTGCCTCCAGGTCATGAGGAGTCTTCTCATGGGAGCTAAATTGCTTCTCAAGTCTTCAAGGCTCCTCTGAAGGTCCCACACCTGAACTGAGATTAATGGTTGGCCATAGCTCAGCCCACTACAGCACCCTATAAACTGGTCTCCTTTCTTTGCTCAATGCCCAGTCTGATCAACCTCTTCAGATCACAGTCCCCTTCAGTTTCTCAAATTGAAGTCCTTTTCTATCTTCTCTTACTTGCTTTTGTTGGGGTCAGGCTTGCTCCTTGTCACAATTGTGCCCCACCCCTTTACTTTCCAATAAGATCTTTTACCTGTAAGATTTTTTATTTGTTATAATTTAAAGAGGAAAAAATATAACAAAGCAACAACAGCGAAGACATAATCAAGATAACACAAAATCGTCAAAACAATGCAGGATTTCAAAACAAGATCATAGGAACTAACAATTGCTGTTATATTACATATTGTTATCTTCAGCAAAGTTGCTCAGATTAGCAGATGTTAAGAATGTAAGTTTATACCATTGCTTTAATTTTAATTTCTATTTTTGCTAAAATAAGAACCCACCCTACCTGTTCATATCTTGAAATCATTCTTGAATAAAGCTGGTTACAGGCCTATGGCACAGAGTACAATAAGCAGATGTCTTTCCCATATGAAGATCACATGAAAATTTTTCAGGAAGGATTGGTATTAATAGACAACAGGATCTTATGTCAACTGACAATGAAAGTAGCTATAAAATATCCATTCTAAGGTGAATTTAATAATTTCTAGATAGCCCTTGATATTTAGGTGACTGATACATATGATCATATTTAGTGAGTTAATTTATTTAGTTAACTGAGTTTACATTGGAGTTTCCCTCATTTAGTCTTGGAGGCCACATCCTGAAATTATTAAGTGGCCCAAGATGAAAAGATTACACAGAAGCAGCTGCGAAATTTTGAGAAGACCCCTTTATGAAAATATAACAGAGCTGGGGATGGAGCTCAGAGGCGGAGCTCTTCCCTAGCACGTTAGAGCGGCTCTGGTACAAGTGTGAATGTTTGTGTAGATATGGGAAAATGCCAAAAACTACAACTCAGAATAGAAGACCGAAAAATGCAAGACTTCACAAGTTCCTAAGGTCCTCCTGAGAGCTTTAGACAGCGTCCGTATGTCAGCGGCACTGAGATCTAAACCTCAAGATCACAGTAAAAACACTTTTCTACCCTTGGTAGCTTTCTGCAAAAATGATGTGTAGAGTATATGTCTGTGTGCCTTAAATATTTTCAGAGCTAAATGATCATAGTAATATGACTTGGAGGAAATATGTCACTTGTTTGGTACTTGCCTGTAGCAAATGAACATTCCTCTTTTGAGGGTTGTTTGGCCTTTTTCCTCAGTTGTATTTAGGAAACTTATGTGTAAAGAAAGAGAGTGGGTTTAAGTGTACGGATGTGCCTTCTCAGCTTTGGTAAAAAGTTCTCAGCCTAAAGCTCCCTGCAGCTTGTAGTGAAGATGCAGCTCCCCACTTAAGTGCTCTCCACATTTGCCGGAAGCACATGGCCTTAAATGCACTGCCTTTTACACTTCCCCAAAGCTTGCTTGATGGACGCAATGTTTATTTCTCACTCTCTGGAGGAGAGGCACTCAATCCATGCTCTGGAAGCAGGTATCACCTTTGTGGAAGCCAAAATGAATTCCAGGCTTAGGAGACACTTGGAATTAGTGCAATCTGGGACTGGGCGATGGTTTATTAGTACCTAGGGTCATCCAGATGAGAAACTTACATGGACTTCCTTGCCAAGTCTCAGGGCTTTCGAAAATGTTTAAATGTTTTTCTAGATATATTTGTTCTTATTTCTATCAAGCAGTATGTACTCACTCCAGAGCTTTATAGACTTTTATATTCTACAGTCATTGTGCAAGGAACAGATTAACCTTCCATGTTTATAAAATAGTCACACTTGCATTTTTAGAAAACTTTAAATACTTCCTTAGCATACAAAATATAACCTATTTTATAGCTTGGGTACTGAAATCTACTTTAACCTCACGTGTTCTTTAATCTTGCTGAACCATGAAGCTCCCAGCTTTTGCCCTAAAACCTTTACTCAGAGTTCACCGTCATCCTTCAACTGTAGCTGGGATGCTTTCATTTCTCATATTTGTTTACTATCACTCAGTGCATAACAAAATTTATACCTTTTAGGTGTTTTCTTTATTTTCTAAGGCAGAATTAATGTCTTTCTTTCCTACATTTTCCATCTGTATGTATGTATGTTCTTATTACTTATTTAGAATAATTTTTCTGTATTGGTTCTTCTTTTCCACAACATCAAGTATGACTTTGTCCACTCCAAACTTGACAGACTTTCTTACATTGAATTAGCACACAAGTGTCAAATGAAAACTATTGCCAAGAGTTTTTGGATGAAAACAGCTCTCTGTTCTCAAGCTTGACCTTTGAGAGGCTTTGCAAAATTATAGCAAAATTTAGCATCAATTGGACCAGTGACCAAATTCTGACTCTGCCATTTTACACAAAGTAACTTCTCTATGTCTCAGTTCAGTCATTTGCAAAATGAGGAGGACATTTACCTGAAGATACTACTGCATGAACTAAAGGTAGAACAGGCTGCATTCACTGATCCCTATTGTTTTCCTCCTGTTGCCTGGTCTGTAAAATTCTCTGGATTCAGGAGTGTCCTGTCTACATCATTCCCATTCTTGAGCCATGGGGAAACGTGGAGTTTACTGACCCTCATTCTCCACATCTGAGTCAAAATTTCCTTCTTAAATACTAATCCTCTTAAATGAGCTGAAACATTTCTCAAGATAACTGAGAGACAGTGTTGTGCTAACAAGTCATACATTAAATCGTAGCAGAAATAGTTGAAGCAAATCCAGCAGGTTGGAAGTTTGAGACGTTTTACCCCACAACCACTAGGAGCTTTGTGTGAAATTCCTTTGTTTCCCTTACAGCAGCCAGGCATCTTCAGCTACTGTCACTCCTTCTCCTGATTTTTAAAAATTTTCTTTCCTAACAGCGAGTGTTTTCCCATTGCCTAGTGGGCTGAGGATGAACTGAGGAGTGAATGATTGGAAAGTGAGGGTCCTGATGCTATTTCCTCTCTCACTGCAAAGGTCAGTTACTCTGCTCTCTTCCACACAACGCATTTCATTCACATAAATAGAAATAAGCGAGCCAGTTTTCTTTGGGCTAATTTGTTGGCTGAAAGTAGTACTACAAAACAATAATGTGTGTGTATGCATACAATATATCTCTATCTAGGTATCTGTAATTCATCTACCTATCTGTCTACCTATCTATCTATCTATCATCTCCTTATATAGTCTCAAATTAACATTAACATGTTTTGTGCATAGTACATTTGTTGTTGTTATTGTTTTGGTACTGGGAATTGAACTCAGGAACTTATACTTGCCAGGCAGGTACTTGTGCCACTGAGCTACATCCCTAGCCCCCAAGTTTTTTCTTTTTGTACTGTGCATAGTATTTGTATTGGACACTACATCTACCTTGGCTGGAGATAGGAAGTATGTTTTATTTATTTATTTTTATAAACTTGAGAGACTGTGGAAGATTCTAAAATACATCATGCAATATTTTCCTCATTCTTTTTTAGCTTTAGTAAGCTTCTCTTACTAGCCCACCTGTTGTATCAGCATCTGCCCAGTGATTATCTGAGAATGGCATGCTCCTGATGCCTCTATCAGCAAGCATCCTCTTGAGGACCAGCTGTGACAGTCTGAGTAGCCTTAGTCCTGCAGCTCTGCACCGCCTATGGTTTGGAAATTGGATCATTTTTATCTTTGCTGTCTCACCAAATCATTAGCACTTGCTTCTTAATTGCCCCCCATGTGCACATGTATACTTACACATAGACCACGCACATAGACACACACACACACACACACACACACACACACACACACGCTGTTATCCCACATATTCTCTCTCACTTTGTTCCTTGCCATCTCTAATTTTAATGCAAAAGTTGTAAAGGGAAATAAGAAAACTTCCAAGATATTATGGCAAGCCCAGACACTTCCCTAAACTTAGAGAATTGTCTCAGGCTAGGAACAAATATTCATCTGTATAATTTGTTTTGACCTAGCATGTTTTATTTATTCCTGTTAAGAATTCAATGCTTAAATTTTGCGTTTATTTGAACAGATGTAGCTCTTCTGAATATACCCTTTCATTATCTTGATATTTATCTTTGGCCATCACAAAACAGTCTTACTAATAAAATTCTTTAGAGACTTCTCTATAAAAATATTTAGTTGATCCAATAAATAATTAACACATTACCTGTGTACATATTCTTCAGCTTCTATTATTCTTTCTGTTTACAAACCAAAATGTCAAGAGTCTATGCCTTTTCCTACACAAGTTCATTGGTATCCTCAGCGCAGTCCCTGCTAGTAGAACACATTCACAGACTCGCCTCAGCTTGGTGTGGACAGTGAGGTGAATTCACTGACAGAAAGAATAAAGAGTTTTCTTTATTCCAACCCTAGATATAAAGTAACACCTCTATATAGTTTAGCTAATCCCAGCACTGTCTCCATGAAATGATATGTTTTTGTCACTTTCACACACAGATCAGACTTATATCAAGGTTGTTGTGGAAAACATTGCAATTTTTCAATATAAACAACTGCTCATATCAGTGAAGTCTTGCTGAACAAATTTCCAGTGAAATACACGATAAAAGCAAATCTATTAGTATATTAAATGAAAAATGTTTTGCCATATTATTCATACCATTGTGAGGTGAGCAGAAAAGAATATGTGAGTGTGACCTGACAATTACCCACTTACCAGTGCAATTAACAAATTTTCCAGCCAGTTACCTTGACACAAATACTTACTTGGGCCCAGAATTATTCAGCTGATGAAAGCTAACAAAGATAGCACAGCATAACCTTTTCTGGTGTTATCTCTGTACCGAGCAGTAGATGGATGGTCTTGTTCATACACAGGGTGTTTCCTTTGCCTTAGTTTCTGTATAAAGGTTGCATTTAGGAAGTAGATATAGATTAAAAGGAAAAACAATGTACGGAGAGTAAAGTGATTTTTTTCTCTGTGTTCCTTGAAGTACCTGTCTGCTCACATTTGAGGTATTAGAGGCAATGGCTTAGTAAACAAATTAAAAAGAATAAGCAAGAAGAAACTGGCTTAACAGCCAAACCAAATGAAGTTATTGCCGTTGACCTAATTTTTTATGTACACTTGATCAAGTCATACAACAGAAAGGGTTAAGGTAAGGAAAGAGTCTATGCTTTCTAAAGTTGCCAACGTCTTGCAGATTGTATGCCTAAGGATTCCCTTTGCCTTTGCCTTTGTCCCAAGGAATCTAAAGGTGCTTAATTAATAAGTAGGAAACACATTCCTTTTTGAGAGAATTTCACTCATAACAGCATCACGCCCCAAGGATATCATGCCCCACATGAAATACTGAGAAGAGATGCCCAGCACCTGAAAGGACAAATGTGAATTCACAGTGAAGTCATAGATACAGTCGTGCTGTTTAATTTTAAAAAATGAAGAAAACCCACTGATTTTCAAACAAATGATTTGGTATCAATTTTTAAAAATGCCACTTAAGGTACTCCAGACTCACTGTTAGACACAGGACAACGTGGATGGTGTCAGGAGGCAGAGCCCACGGAACCTGTGTTCTTCTCTGTGCTCACACTTCTCTTTTCCCCTCTCGGAGGTAACTTCTATCCAGGTTTTGTCTTCCTTGAAATCTTTCCAGTTTCATTATCATTTTGTTGAACTAGTTTTACCAGAGTTACACACACTTAACCAAGTTGTCCTAATCAGCACTTTGTATAAACTTCTTTTCTTGTTTTGTGGCTTATACTTTTATTTGGTCTAAATTGTATATAGTTTTGTGATCACAGGATATATTCAATGAAAATCACCAGCAAATAGTCCAAAATGATTCCTACATCCACTTCTTTATTTTAAAACAATCAGTTTCAGTTATGAAATGGAATTTTATGTGTAGCTATAAAATTTGCTAGAAGACGTTAAACCAATTTTTGTCCAACTGAGGGATATCACTGTTTAATTACTCACATTATGTTTCTGAAATTAAAAAAGAAAAAGAGAGACAGAAACAAAACAAAATGATGATAAAGTAGGTAATATTCTACAATTCCACTAATTATATTTTATGATTTTTTTTACATATTTATATGTACATGTATAACAATATATCACATATTTATAGAACTACAATGGAAGATATGTTTCCTGCTATGGGCTATGTTGAAAATTTTGTTTTAAGGAAATAAGAAATAACACTGAAGCAAGACAATATTATGACTTAGTGGGGCAAACACTTTAGACGTCAGACGTGGGCAGCAGAAAAACAAAGGCAGGAATAGTTATACCCAACCTAGCAAAATACCACAGGCTCATCGCAGTGGGAGCACCGCGGGACTAGGCCACATCTGTGTCTCCTCTCTGTTCTGATCGCAGAGCACTGTGTAGCCAGCAGGGTGAAATTGCTCTTGGGACTTTAAGGACAAGAGAATGGATGCTTTCAATTTCATGCTTAGAAAATTTATACAGAGGAGAGAGAAGCCCAAAGATGCTATCTGCTATCGGAAATTGATGCTTAACGTTTCCCCTGGAGTTTCTTTTTCTTTTCATAGTTTCTATCACCTCTTTTTTTCTCCTAAGAAATAAGTGAATTAAAAACAATAACAACTACCTCAGAAATGATTGTGATGACACTGCAGATGTATTTGTGTGATTTTTGGGAAACGTCTGATGGTAAAGGTCCCTGAATATTTCTTAAGAAGCAATCAATAAAAGAAGAAGGGTGGGGCTAATCCCAGGGATGGCTTTTGCTGCCACTTTGGTCATCAGAGATTGACAGCCAGCTGCTGCTACAATGATGAGATGAATGTTTTCTCTTTACCTTTTCTGCAAATGCAACTGAGACTTTCAGGCATTTGTATCTTTTAAATTACTTACCCTAAGGGAATTCTGATTTTTCTGGGGATGGAAGGAAAATGATCTTCTGGAAAGTTAGTCCTTGAAAGAAAGAAGGTGAACTTTCAACCCTTTCTTGACTTGAAAGATAGAGGCTATTTGAACATCAGAGAGAGTCTCAGAAGTGATAGTGATGGATACTGTTCTTTTGCTATGTGACCTTATGGAAATGATTTAATCCCCATACTTTGTTTTCCAATAGCACCTAGTAGAATGGGATTTTGATAAAATAATTTCAGTCTAATAAAACTGTTAGAATTACTCACATGGATGGGATGGGAAATACCAGGCCTGTGAAAAGTTCAATATAAAATCAATGGATGCTAACATGAGGTATGGTAAGCTGTACTGTATACGTCCTGGACGACTAGACTGCAAAGGCCTGTACAACCCTCAAGTCAACTCTGATCCCTCATTTCCCTTACTCCAGCTCACTAAGTCCATGTGTCACTGTTGCTTCTGCAGAAGGGCCCTTTTTGTTCCCCCAGGTACCAAACCCACCGAGGCCATCCTCGTTTCCCTTGTAGGTTTCACAGACCCCAACTTTCTTATTTTTCTTTTTAAATTTTGGAACATACCATACACTTTGGCTCCAGGGCTTTCATACACAAATTTTCCTTTTCTTTGCAAGTCTTGTCTTGATTAATTTTGCTGATCCTTTGGGTCTCAGACTTCCTTTTGAAGAGAGAAGATGCTTTGACCTGAGAGCTAATTAAATCTTATATGCTATGTGTTCACAGAGCACTTGCACATCACACCCTCTTCACAAAATTCACTATAGTTAGTTGTTATCTCTAGCTTTATATCTTTTTACTAACTACATTGGAAATCATAGTCAACACTACATCCTCCTAAGTTGTCAAAGTTCCCAATGCATGTTAAGTGAGTGCATGCACTCATGTGCACACACACGCATGCACGCGCACGCACACACACACACACACACACACACACACACACACACAGGTTGAGCACCGCTGTTATGGTATATCTAGATGTTCCTGAGGAGCCTCATGTTCTCAGAGGCAGGGCTTCTGGAGGAAGGACTTTGGGAAGGTGATCGAGCCATGCATGGGGATGACACAGCTACATTGCTGTTAAGAGGTGGAGTCCAGTGGGAGAAGCGTGTCACTGGGGTGGACCTGAAAGTTTACATCTCCCTCCCAAGCTCCTTGTTTGAACTCAGCTTCTTGGCTACCATCATAGGAACAGCTTTCCTGTGCCAGACCCTTCCACCACGCTGCTTGTTAGGTAAGATTTGAAACTTCACAAAAAATGAGACCACACAAACCTTCCTTCCTTTAAATGGCAGGTGTCACATATTGTCTCAGGAGGAGGAGAAATGATTAGGACAGTCCCTAAGCGCAGAGTCCGAACGCTGATCTCTGAAAGGCTCTAAAATTCAAAATTCTAAAGCTGACATGATTCAACAGGTAGAAAATTACACCCCAAGAATCTTGTTTCATCCACAGAATTATTCTTAACTACTGTACAAAATTACCTTCAAGCTATGTGTTAATGGTGCATAGCAATCATAAATAAATTTGATGAATTTTGGTTTTAGACTTGGGCCCTCAAGATACCTGATTATGCCAGTATTCTATAAATCCATGAAAGGAAAAATCCAAATTGCTTCCTACGGCAAGCATTTTGGATGAGGAATTATCTATCTATCTATCTATCTAATCTGTCTATTTTTCTACCCTTTGACCGTCTTTGTGGTATTTTGAAATATCCTTGTCTGAGAAAACTTTTGTCTGTATAATAGGGGAGCTGAGCCCCAGTTCTCATAGAAAATTTTAGAAGACATGTATAACAGTTTTGCAGATTGTCTTACTACTTTATTCTTAAGAACTAAAGATATAGTTGTGTTTACACAGCCTGGACCGGGATCATGGAGTGATGGCCAGAACTCACATCCTGGGGCCTACTAGTTAAATAAAGGAGATTATCCTTTGTTACACTGACAAAAAGTTGTCAGTTTTGGAGGAGAGGTGTGCATTTCTTTCTTGTCAGCTCTTAATAACACTGAAGAGATGGAGATTCTTTAAGAGTTGAATTTGTTCAGAGAACTGTATCATGCCAGGATTTTTCAAAGCACAGCCTCATATCTGCACTACTTCTGTTAGCTCAGATATATCAAAAATAGATGGTAACTCTCTCAGGATACCCTATTTGAAATATTTCTAGTGTATGTATATTAGAAAAAGTTGAGTTTAAGTGCATGGTTTTATAAAATGCGATTGAATTGTTGGGTGGAGAGTGTTGCTGGTACCCTCTCAATTGGAAGTGAGGCATGTGTGTGGGGCAGTACACCCCTTGGAGAGAAGTACTTTATCAGGCAAATTACAGCGGAATGGTAAAATAACACACTGGCTTCTAACTTGTTTTTAAATTATTTTAAATTTCTTTTTAGACAATCTACTATTTTTATTGCTTGGATGGACCTAGCATGGGGGAGCAAATCAATTTTATTGTTCCATCCTTTCTGGTCATCAGTTGGGGTTTTCATGTTGGCTGTCCTATAACTAGCTGAGTAATCTTGGATGTACCAATCCCTAGCTGAGTCTATTTCCTGTAGTGCAAATTTAGAAACTTGCAAATGTAATACTTATTCATTTGTAAAGATACGTGTATATTGAGAGAAGCTTTGCTCTCACCCACCCTCTGAATATCTGGGACAAGGACATCTATGCTGTATAAACCTTGTCACCATCTCCTTTCACCTCACAGTTCTACATCATAATAGCTTGGTATTAAACATTTTCTGAGAATTTTAGTTGAGAAGAAACCCACAATGATTTCTTTCTAATCATCTACCAATTTTGAAAAAGGTTCAACAGGGAGCTATTTTCAAATGAGATAATTCTCCTAGCCAAGAAAATCTTTTTTCTTTCTTAGCTCTTAGGAAACTATGAACTCTCAATGATTCTCAGTCATTTCTTGCTTAAGTAGTGAAAAATATCTTTCCAAAATTGGAGTAAATGGAGTAATGTGTGGATAAATATGTATATAATATTTTAATGAGGAGAGTAGACTCTGCTTTCCTTCATTATGTCTCCCATTCATGTTGCTCTGAATTTAGAGTACAGAGGAAGTTGTTAAATTACATTTAATAATAGAGCAGGGTGTTTAATGTACATTAATTAAATAACAGCTGATGGTAAAGGGAGTTCTTGCTGAGTATGAATGAGGAGAGCGAGAGTTCTAACTGCCATGTAATTAAGCTGAACCTGCAGAAACAATGGAGGTGCGATTACTTTTTTATTAACACATTATACTTACATGTGATGTGGAAGCATTTAATTACTCTGTAGCGCTTATTATATTACTGCAAGTTGCTCTTACATTGAGTTGCTCTTGTTCCAGTAAACACGACAGGGCAGCCCAATTCCCATCATTTCCTAGCATTGTGATTTTCATGCTGTGCCAATTGAGAGACTTTCCCCCATGTCCCTGTGCCTCAGTGCCACCAGTTGCCTAGTGTGTCACCTCTAGCCCCTGTTAATGTTTAGAGTGGGTAACATCAAAACTTCAGAGAAGGGTAGAAATAGAGGCACGAAATTTGTAGTTTTTCTTGCTGTGGCAAGTCTTGGAAAATACCACAGTTGATAACCAGGCCAGATTAGGAAAGGAGAAAACCAATCAGTTTCACCCTTGAGGGTGGCAAAGGTGTTAGCAGCCTTGAGTTTTTCAGAAACCTGTTCTCTGAGGGTCCATTTGCCTCTCAGAATCCCTGATTTGTTTGCAGATTTATTTACTAAGCTGTACTTATTACTTTTGCTGGTCATTGGTATATGTTTTGGAATTTCATTATAATGAGAGAACTTAGCTGTCCACTGTTGTTAACCTAGGAGAGCTACACGCCCTTTTGGATCACACTGCCAGTGACACACCTCTTCCCTCCAGAGCCAGTCACCTGATTCCAGCCCATGTTCAAATGCAATTCTCAGTGAGTTGAAGATCTTAGTTAAACTAAAAAAATGATAGAACTTCATCGTGCTGCTTCGAGAAGGGTTTTTAATTATTGCAATATTCTTCACGTGTTCTGTCTAGGCCTTCACTGGTCTGCTTAGGGGCAAATGAAAACTCATTCAGTGCAGGGACAATGTACGAATAGCCAACTGTTTATTGTTCTTAGTGTGAGAAACACTAAGGAGAAAGAATTTAAGAGAACAATGCCAATCCCTATCTGGAGAGAAAAGCGGGTAATTCTTTTTTTTTGGCGGTACTGGGGATTGAAAGCGGGTAATTCTTAACTGATCCTAGTTTCCTACTGAGGGAGGTAAAGTGTTAGCAAAGTGAGAAGCAAGCCATAAAAATAAATATTATTGGACATGACTCAAAAGCCAAGCTGACCACATTTTCCCTTTGCTATGACAGCCTTTGCGAACTAGATGATTTTCTTTATTTTCCCCTTTGTCTAAAAACTGAGGCAATGAGTATGGATACCAGGTATCATCCATTTTCAGCTCTGGATTCAAATGATGTTCAAAGCCAGGTGCAGCTTCAGGGAGCTCTAGTGAAAAACTGAAGGGATTCAGATAGGTAAGAAGGCATCCACAGTTCTAATATTCTCTTCTCTTCTTACTTATGCTGTGTACCAAATTTCTTCTATGAATTTGTGACAAAATTGTCATCATGCACGTCAGTTCCTGTAGCTGGCCCTCATTCTCTTTGGTCCAGAATTGCTATCTGCTCCCAACTCCATTGCCTTTAGCATGTAAACAGTGGCAGTAACTCCATCAGAGCTCAATACTCAGAAGTGATGGAGATAAATTTATACTCAGAACTGTTTCACATTCGATCCTGGACTATTTCTTAGTTGAAAGGATCTAGCAACCTTGAGACCTTTTCTGTCTGGTCAGGTCTTGAGGCTCAGAATTTTATCACATTCTTTCTATTATCCTCTTTGAAGTTTTGTGGGAAACATGTACTCTCAAATCATAGCCACTGTTTTAGGGACCAAAACAAACCAACAGACAAAAGCTGAACACAGTTTTACTTCTTTGATACAGTAGTAAAAAGTATCATTTTATAGACCTGGATGAGCCACTGGTTACTCCTGTAGATTTGTTTATGTTAATGAACCCCTCTGTTTGTGGTTTAGACTAGAAGTTGATTTATCTAGACATAATGACACATTCCTGCAGTCCCAGCTACTTGGGAGACGAAGGCAGAAAAAACTCTTAAGACCAGGAGTTTGAAGCAAGTCTGGACAACATAGTAATACTCCATTCATTAAAAATATAGAAACTACTGTTAAATGAACAAAAAAAATTATAAAAGTAGAATTATAATTTCTGCTAAATTAGATGCTACAAGAATTAAGGAAACTGATATATGTAGCTTTGAATCATAAAGGACAAAGATTCTGGTACTAGATTGATGCTTTTAAAAAATAGGACAAGCACTAATAAGTGTGGGACCTTGGAAAAGTTATTTTGTGCCTCAGTTTTCTTATCTGCAAATGGAAATAATTATATCTATTATAGGGTTATGATAAGCATTAAAACATTTTTATAGACAAATTGCAAAATTCCTCCTATGTCAGTGATCTCTGCATCCACCTATTCAAACAACCTCCGTTCAAAAATATTCCAAAATAAATTACATCTGTGAAGAATATGAAGACTTTTCCTTTGTCATTATTTCCTGAACGATACTACATAACAACTAATTACACAAAATTTACATTATATTATGTGTTACTAGTAATTTAGAGATGATTTAGAGTGCACAGGAGGCTGTGTGCAGATCATAGGCAAATATGATACAATTTTATATTTAGGACTTAAGCATTCATGGCTTTTGGTACCTGTGAAGTTCTTGGGACCAAGCCACCACACATGCTCATGGATGGGGGATGACTGTATTTATTACAGCAACACATCGAAAGAGCCATGTATGTGTTTCCCACTAGTACTACATCTCCTGATGTGTAGCATCCACAGGAGTGATTACATAGACGAGCCAGAACAATGACTGCCACATGATTAGGTGTTCAATTACCAGTAAGTTACCTTAGGCCTTTGCCCCTCCTAACCTCAATAGATGAGCTCTAGGAATAACTAGAAAAGTCTCAAAGGACTGTGAGATCATGAGGAGCCCTACAAAGTCCCAAGAATAAAAGAATCTCTTAGGAGCCAAAGGGTTCCTGTATTTGGGATTTGTGTTTTTAAGTGATTTGAAAAAAAAAAAAATGTCTTCACTATTTTTTTTCAGAGGAGGATTCACAGAAATCATCTAACTGTGAACTTTTGTGTTATCTCAAGGACTTTGGATGCCGAGCTTCTTTTAAATTATTAGGGCCTAGAGTTTAAAGGTATTTGTTTCTGAGTCAAACATAAATTGGATCGTGGTACTATATCTGCCTGGGTGAAGGGTAGATGAACTGAATCCCTGGAAGCATTCAACCATATCCCAGCTCAGATGTGTTTGGAAGTTTAATATTTGTCCTGAACACATTACAATACCTTCCTCACTTGATATCAAAAGTTGTGGTCACAAATGTATGTATTGCCCTCGGCCCACAAATAATTACTATTTTCATTGTAAAAAGCTCACTTGAAATATTCACGGACATCCATAGGACAATAATGTTTGAAAAAATGCAATTTGCAAGATGCTTTACACGTAACCTACTAAACCTTATTTTTTTTCACATAAAGAAACTGAGGCTGAGAAAGCAGCTGTACTTTACCACTCCTGGTGTCACTTAGCTCTTGATTCCTCATTCTGACACAATGGTCTTTATGATTATTTCTCCTGAGACATCACTGGATCCAACTGTGTCAAATGAATGAAATCGTGCCTGGGAAGCATGAGGAGTGGGCGTGGGATTCAGTGAGTGCTCCCCAGGTCCTCAGGGGAATACTACCTACCTGCAGGTTTAATGAATACACAGAGGTCTAAGCTAAACAAGCAGAAGACACAGACAAATATCCCAAAGTGACAACAGTGTGTGTTGGCAGAGCTCCAGGAAGAGATTTCGGGCTTGTGGTCAGTTTCAGGAAACACAACCCAGTGTGTCATTAGATGCATGGACCCTTTGCCTCTGAATCTATTGCTTTCTCCTGTTCCCTTGCACTAAGATTTGCAACCCTAATGGCTTCCTCCAAGGGTGAGCTTTGAAATAGAGCTTAGTGTGTCTAAATGTGCCCATTATATTTCTAGATGAGACCTCTTTCTAAAAATAAAATTAAGAAATCTGCCCTCAACTATTAAATTATAAATTAAATTATCAGCATAATTAATAATTCATTTTTATTAATATAGATAATTCCTCTTGGTCATTTAAAATGCATATAGCAGTGCAGTAGGGACCGAGCCAACATAAATTCCTTTCAATTCAGTCTACCATTTTTCTAAGAAACTGGATAGAAGTAGGCAACCTGACATACTGTGGAGCTAAAAGAAAAATACAGTGTTTCAAAATAAAAAAGACAAATCTAAACAACAAATAAATCTGCCATTGCCTTTAAAAAATTGAAACCCTAAAGGAAGAGTTCACCTCTAGAAATAAGAGGGAATATTACATTCCCAATATTCCTTCACCCCTGGTAAAGGAACATCCGATTTTTCTAAACTGCAAGATAGTCATCTGGACAGCAAATCTCCTGCCTTAATCTATAGTTAAAGACAAGTATGAAATGTAGAGGACAGCAGAAAATCCAAGCTCAGTTTTGGGTAAAGGCCCAGTAATTTCAAGCATGGTGCTCTCTAAGCTTCAAATAAACCTCTGGATATGTGGTGAACTAAAATAAAATTTGTAAAATGGTACAGAATAAAGCACGGCCCTTGAGAGAACATAAAATCAATGGGCAGTCATGGCAGATCACATGAGCCACCAGTGCTCAGGCATGAACTGCGCTTCACAGCACTGGACCGGCCTCCACTTTGTCCCCATCCTCAAGGATCGTCAAATATTTCTGCAGCTCTGGATGCCTTCATGGCATACAAGCAACTAAGACCATAAAATTTTCCTGTGTCTCTGAGCAATGTCATGGCCAAGGAACCTAGGTACTGGAAACACAGATGAATGACACATCACAGGTCTCTGTGTGTTCATTTCAACTAATTTCCTTTATTTCTCTCAGGAAATCAAATAGTATCTTCATAAAGAATGAAAGCACGATTTCCATACTGGGACCCTTAGTAGGTGGTCATCTGAAGTGTACACTTTTACAAACTTAGGACCAAACTTAGAACTTGTCCTTACTCCATCTTACTTGTAGTCCACACATATAACCTGTTCTGTAGGTTCTACATTCAAAACACTTTAAGCAAAGCCCCAGCACAGACAACCTTTACTGCATCTTCCCTCATTTGAGCATCTGTTACCTATTTTATGAGCTTCCTCCATGAATTTCTTGCTCTCGCCCACATGTCTATGTAACCTATTCTGTCTTTGATCTGTTTTGGTTTTAGTTTAGCATATGGGGAGATATATGGATCTAGATCCAATCTTTTGCATATGGGTAGCAAGTTTTCCCAGCACAATTTTTAAAGAAGCTATGTTTCTTCCACTGGATGTTTTTGGCCCCTTTGTCGAATATCAAATAGCCTTCAGAATGGATTTAGCTCATGACCATGATGACCAAAGGGACACTTCTAAGTTATGAGCCAGGCACACACGCATCTCAAAACTGTACAATAGCTTCATTGATGGGGACCTGACCTACACTAATGCACTGGCCTTATTTCTTTATACACTTTCACTGGTGTCCTCTCTCCCAACCCTACTGACTTTCATGCTTCTTGGAAATATATCAAATAAACATCCCACTCATGGCTTCTAAGGTTTTAAGCAAAATGGAACTTGTTACATTCCCTTAGCTTCTTAAAATCTTTGTTTAGATGGTCTGATTTCAGAAGGAAATTTCTTAACCGAGCCTAACAAATTATGAAACTTCTCCTTTCCCACACACTTCATTGATTTTGTCTATAATATTTGTCACCACTTGAATGGTTTGGATTGATTGACATATTCTGCAGTTCCTTTAATTGTAAGCTTTCTGAGTGTGAGAGCTTTCACTGCAATGTTTCTACTTCTATAACACTGCCTGCCATCTAGCAGTCACTCAGTTTATATTTACAGAATGAAGGATTGAAGAATTGGTCTACTTGATTTAAATGAATTAAATCCAGTCAGTGCTATTTGATATTTGATGAAGGGACTAAAAACATACACTGGAAGAAAGATAGCTTCTTTAAAAATTGTGCTGGGAAAATTGGCCATCCATATGCAAAAGATTGGATCTAGATCAGTATACCTCCCCATATGCTACACTAAAACCAAAGTGGATCAAAGATAGAAATGTTAAAACAGAAACACTTAATCTGCTAAAAAATAAATATATAAAACTTTTTAAGACATAGGCATAGGCAGGGACTTTCTGAAGAGAAATCCCACTTATCCATAAAAATTTCAGGAATCAACAAATGGAATCACATATTTAAAAGCTTCTGCACAAAAAGGGAAACAATCAACAGAATAAGAGGCAACATGCAGAAAGAGAAAAAATGCCAGCTATTCTTCAGACAGAGAACTAATACCTAAAAGTATGTGAAAAAGTAAAAAAAATTGACTCCCCAAATTAAAAACCTAATAAAAACCAGGAAGCTGGAATGAATGAACTCTTCTTAGATAAAGAAAGACAAATAGCCAATAAATATGTAAAAAAAAATGTTGAACATTTTTGGCCAGTGGAGAAATGCAGACCCTGAGATTCCACCATACTTCAGAAAGAATGGCTGTAGTCAAGAAAACAAACAGTAATGAATGCTAGTGAGACTTTGGGAAAAAGGAAACTGTCTACATTTTGGTAGGAATATAAGGAAATGTAAACATTGAAATCAGTATGGAGACACCTCAGAAAAACTAACACTAGAAATTCCATTTGTCCCAACCAGTCCCCTCTACGTATCTTACCTAAAGTATTAAACATGTCAGTGATAGTGACACATGGCACACCCCTTGATTATAGGAGCACAACTCGTAATAGTGAAATGTTGTGAGCAGCCTTTATGTCCATTAACGGATGGGTAAGGGAATGTGTTATTTACACACAACTGAGTACTCCTGTGCCAGAGAAAGGATAAGCTTGAGCACTTTGTAGAAAAATAGATGTACTTAGAGGTTGTAATGTTAGATAAAATAAATCAGACACAGAAGCTTATTATCACATAGTTTCTATTAAATGAGAAACACAAAGAATAAATAAAGATTAGAATAAAAATAGATAATACAAAATAAAGAAATGGATCTCAAATGGGCTGGAGAGCAAGAGATGGAGGGAAGGGCATGAACGGAACACAATCGTTATGTAACACAGACATGTGCTAATAAAAGGGAAAAAACTCATTCTGCCTGGAACTAGTTGTGAATGGTCCAGCCCAACTCCTATCCAACAAGATCCAAGGTACCAAGTTTAGTTTCTGTATAGTTTTCCAGTAACTCAAATAGCTTCTGGGAGCTGACTTGACTGTGAGGTTCTTGAAGGAAGAGAGTTCTCCTTTTAACTCTTTCACCACCAACGCCTTTTAAATTTTAAATTCACATTTAAATGTCAGAACTAATTCAAATTCTTCTAACAGCATTTTTTCAAATGATGAACAAAATACGTTTTTCACAATTAACTTTAGTGGTGTAAAATAGGTACATTACAAAGATCTGTTCTGGTACAAATTCAGCTGTCACATCTACCCGGAATTGCTGCGGATGAAGAATTTATGGCTGTCACAATGTGAGAGATTAAGATCAGTAAACAGAGTATTTGAGCTTATAAGTAATGTTCACTTTACTGCAATTTTGGTGTGAGAATGTTGAAGACTTTCTTCCACATGAATTGTAAGGACTGTTTTGTCTTTCATATAATACTCTGGGGGCAATTATGTTTGTGTAATTTTACTGAAAAATCTACTGAATGGTTGTTAGGGTTTGTATCTAAAATGTCTCCTGAAAGCTTCCTGTGTTCAGAGGTGAAGGGTGGTTGGACCATGAAGATGTTAACCTCATCCATGTATTCATCCAGAGGAGAGTTCATAGCTGAATGGCCTGCTAGGTGGCTGGTCTCAGATGGGTTAGTAGGTCACAGGGAGTGTGTCTTTGTGGAGTAGATCTCTCACTCTCTTTCCTGCTCTTTATGCTCCCTGAGTGCCTTGTGTTGAGTGGCTTTCCTTCATCACACCCTCTGCTATGCTCTTTCTGCACTGGAGCCAGCTGACCATGGACTATAGTCTCTGAAGCCATGAGCCACAAGCAATCCTTCTTCTGTCAAGTTGTGTATGTCAGCTATTTAGTCCCACAGCTGGAATAATGACTGACAGTGGTCTTCATGGTAGTATGAGAAGTAATCATAACAGAAAAAGTGTTGTTAGCTGCAGTCACCTAGTTAATTATGAAATCATAGTTACTGTACTAATATGCTTAATGTTAGTAATTCTTTCAAGATGTCTTAAGCATTGACTAAATGTCATACGCTTGTTAAGAGCTTTCTATGTAATTTTCATAAAGTTCTTAAGGAAACTTAGAGATACTATATACATTTTTTGCAAAATATTTAAGATTTAGAAATGATATATGTTTTTTATTTTAAAGATACAAAAAAACCCTGTAAAAATGATACAGAATTTAAAGACAAGATAGTGAGAAACTAACAATGGTTATTATATTGCATATTGTTACCTTTAACATAATTACTCCGATAGCCAGGTACAGGTATACAAAATTGATCAAACAATATAAGCGCTAACAGTTCTTTCAATGAACTAACAGAAATGAGTAGTACAATTATTTTATCTATTTTGTGTATATATGCATAACTTTTCCCTTTTCTTCTTTTCTTTTTTCCCCCATCCCAGTTGTTCTTTCCATTGGAGTACTTTCTTTTCCATTCACTACATCTATTGTAACATCTATTGTAACTTTCAGTTTCTTACACTAGGGAGACAATATGATGTTTACATGCATGACTCTGATCTATTTCACTTATGAGTATGGTCTCTAGTTGCATCCATTTACCCATAAAAACCTTGGGTTTATCTTTCTTTATAGCTCTGTAGTACTGCATTGAATAAAAATACCACATCTTTTTTATCCATTCCTCAGTTGATGGACATGTGGATTATTTCCAATATTTAGCTATTACAAATTGTGCTACTGTAAACATGGGTGCACATATATCGCTGTGGTATAAGGTTTTCATTTCTTCTGTGAAAACACCTAGAAGGAGAATAACTGGTTTGAATGGGTCCACTAATCCTGGTTTTCTGAGGAATGTCCACAGTGATTTCCACAGTGCTTGTGCCACTCTACACTCCTACCTACAATGAAGAAATATTCTTTTATTTCTATAGCCCCAGCAGCATTTGTTACTGGTTGATTTCTTGATGGTTGCCATTCTTCCTGGAGTAAGATGGAATCTCAGTGTTGTTTTAATTTGCATTTCTCAATGACCAATGTTGTTAAACATTTTTTCGTGTATTTATTTGCCATTTGTATTTCTTTTTCAGAGAAGTGTGTATGCATTTCAGATGCCCATTTTTAAATCAGTCTTTGAATTTGGGGGGTTTGATTTTTAAAATTCTTTATAGATTCTAGATAGAAGTCCTTTGTCTGAGGGACAGTTGGCTAAATTTTTTCCGATTCAAAGACTTTCTTTTCACTTGGTTGGCGATTTCTTTGGATATGCAAAAACATTTTTTGTAGAACTGGAAATTGAGCTCAGAACCTTGTGCTTGCTAGGCAGGCACTGTGCCACTGAATGATATCCCCAGCCCCTACAAAAACTTTTTAATATGATAAGATCCAAGTTGTTGATTCTTTGAAGTATTTCCCATGCAGTTTGTTTTTGTTCATGAACTCTCTGTTTACGTCTATGTCTTCGTGATTTCTACCTAATTTCTCTCCCAGTAGACTTAGCGCTTCTGTTTTAATATTTAGATTTTAATCCATTTTGACTTTAGTACTTGGTGATAGACATTGGTCTAGTTTTAGTTTTCTGCATGCAGGGAGCCAGTTTTTCCAGCAGCATGTATTAAAGAGGCTATCATTCTTCCAGAGAACACATTTCATCACTTTGTCAAAGATAAGGTGGCTGAGTGCATTTTCAGCTGTATCTGTATCTTATATTCTGTTCCATTGATTCTCAGGCCTGTTTTAGTCTTAGCACCATGCTGGTTTTATTACAGTAGCTTTGTAGTATAATTTAAGTCAGAGATTGTAATATCTCTTACCTTGTCTTTGTTGGACAGGATTGCTTTTACTATTCTAGGTCTTTTCTGGCTCCAAATAAGTTTTAGAAATATTTTCTCTAGATCTGTGATATATGCTAATAGTATTTGGATAAGGATCGCATTAAATCTGTAAAATAGTTTTGGGCATATGGCCATTTTTATAATGTTGTTTTTTTCCTTTCCTTGAGCAAAGGATATCTTTCCATTTTCTGAAATCCTCTTTGATTTCTTTTTTCAGAGTACTGTAATTTTCACTGTAAAGGTCTTTTACTTCCTTTGTTAGATTGATTCCTAAGTATTTCATAGTTTTGGAGGTTATTGTTAAGGGTGCATTTTCCTCTAATTTCTCTCCCAATAAATTTATTTTTTGTGTACAGGAATGCTATTGATTTTTGAGTGTTGACTTTGTATCCAAGTATGCTATTGAATTTGTTGATTAATTCAAGAAGTTTTTTTGGTGGGGTTTTTGGGATCTTTTGTAGAGTATCATGTCATCTAGAAATAATGATAATTTAACTTTTCCTTTCCTATTCTTATTCCTTTTATTTCTCTCTGTTGTCTAATTGCTCTGGCTA
The DNA here is from genome assembly GCA_004027595.1 of Dinomys branickii. Taxonomy (NCBI): domain Eukaryota; kingdom Metazoa; phylum Chordata; class Mammalia; order Rodentia; family Dinomyidae; genus Dinomys; species Dinomys branickii. Next base: position 120,113 of record PVLD010001639.1, on the reverse strand, counting down.
AGGTTTCCAGAATTATGAAATGTTAACTCTTTCAGACCACACAATTAATTAGTTCTGGGTTCAAATTCAGATTCTTCTTGCTTTCACCAGTGTTTAACACGTTGCTCTTATCCAAAAATTTTAAAAATAAATGTTAAGGTAAAAATTTAGTTTAGACTTTGATGTATACCTCTAAGAATCTGTTGTTCTTAATTAGGAGTAATCTGCATAAATACTCAGAGAAAGTTATTTATATCATGAGCCAGATGGAAATAAAATAAAAATTAATGTTTTGCTTTGGATATAAGTTCCTGTTAGACTTAAAATGAAATATGCAAGATATCACTTTATAAAGAAGTTAAAATTCCAAAATGTAGAATCTCCCTTAGCAGGTTTAAAAATATCTTCCTGAGAAAAATGCCAATTTAATAATCTCTCAAGAATATTGACTAGAATATTGATTGTCTGGTTACCCATGTACTACCATGGATCCATTAATATGTATCATATTAATAGGTAACCTGCTGTGTGAAATTGCTCAGACGCCACACTTTAACAGTTCTTAATATGCTCCATTCGCAATATAACTTCTGCTCTGTGGTTAAAATTTATTTTTAAGCAGTGAGAAACAAGGATGTTAGAAGAGTCAAAATGTTTTTATGAATGAGTCCATCTTTTAATGGTCACTATATGTGAATAAAATTAAACCATTATATAAAAAAAGTCCATGTAACTGTCATCCAGTTTAATAAGTTATCATGTTTTGACAACAGAAGGGGCCTTGATTCTGGAGGCCTCCATGAGCTGCCTGGGGTCCCAGATCCTCTAGCCCCACACCCACTGCCACCAGGGGAGGGTCCTTGGACTCGGAAGCCTGGGAGAACTGTCTGGGTGCTGGGTCCTCTGCCCCCCCCCTGCTGCCATCTCAGGAACAAACGTGAATCCTTGGAAAAGTAGGGAGATTTGAAAATGACAAAAAGAGGAAGCAAAATTCAATCTCAGACAAACACCCCACCTAGAACAAATCCAGGAAACATCAACATGGAAGAACATGGAAGTTATACACCTGGAATCTGTGAAATGATAGCAAATGAAGTAAAGAGCCAACTACATCAGACTATAGAAGTCGGATCATATCGGAAATAATTGCTCAGGTAAAAAAATGGCAACCATCATGAAAGAACTGCAGGGCATATCAAAATAAGGCAGATTTAAAAAGTAGAGAAACATAGAAAAATGATGGAAACCTTGAAGGAACAATATAGGAAAGAATTAGAATACATAAATAGATTCAAAAAGACATTCAGGAAATTAAAAATTCCATTGAAACCTGGAAGAACTACTTGAATGAAGTGGAAGATAGACTCTCAGGCTTTAAATACAGCATTGCAGCTAGTGACTGTGAAAGAAAAGATCTCTTAAAAATAACAAAGGAATGGCAAATAACAATTCAACAACTGCAAGATGAGGCAAAGACAAACAATGTAAGGCTTGTAGGTCTCAACAAAAGAGTAAGAGACAACATGAATGACATAAAAAGACTATTAGCAGCAGTAATAGCAGAAAGTTTGCCAAGCTTGGGACAAGAACCTTATATACACATAAGTGAAGCATACTGAGCCTCAATTAGCCATATCAAAAATAAATCTAGCCCCAAACAAATAATAAGCAAGATTCCAGAAATTGAGCAAAATGACAGGATATTAAAAACTGTTAGAGAAAAGAAACGGATCACTTATGAAGGAAAGCCCATCAGAATCATGGCAGACTTCTCAACATAGACCATCAAGTCAAAAAGAGCTTGGGGTGAAGTATTTCAGGTTCTGAAAGAAAACAACTTCCAACCCAGATTGTTGTACCTTGCAAAGTTACTTTTCAAATTTGATGGAGAAATAAGATACTTCCATGATAAAATCAACTGAAGAAATTCATGAGTGCCAAACTGATCCTACAAACTGTATTGAAAGATATTTTACAAAGAGATAAAAATGACCACAATGTCAAGACCACCCTGGAAAAGAACTACTGAGCAAGGTTAGCAGTTAAACAGAGGGAGAAAGTACAGAACCAACTGTAGGAAAATAACATGACAAGGACAAGTCAATACATATCATTAATAACCATTAATGTAAATGGCCTCAGTTCACCAATCAAAAGAAACAGACTGGAAGAATATATCAAGAAACAAAATCCAACAATATGCTGCATATAAGAAACACATTATCTAAAAGGAAACCCCTAGACTGAAAGTCAAAGGGTGGGAAACAATACTCCACGTTATAGGAACCCAGAAAAAAGCAGGAGAAGCTATTCTGCTTGCAGACAATTGGAACTTAAAACCAACAGTGATCAAAAGAGATAAAGAAAGTCACTTTATTCTTGTGTAGGGAAAACTGTAAGAGGAAGAGGTAACAATCATAAATATATATGCACCAAATGCAGGAAGACTCAATTATATAATGCAAATTTTAACAGACATGAAAAATCAAATAAGTAATAACACAATTGCAAAGGGGATTTTAACACCCCCTTGTCACAAAGAAATAGATCAGCTAGACAAAAAATCAGCAAAGAAATAACAGAACTAAATGAAATGTGTGAACAAATGGACTTAGTACACCTTTGCAGAGTATTCCACCCAACATTAGAATACACATTCATCACAGCTGTGCATGGTTCTCTAAAATAGACCACATGCTAGAACATAAAATATGTTTAAGTAAATGCAAAGGAACTGAAATTATTCCATGCATATTATGGGATCACAGTGCAATGAAACTTGAAGTAAATGATACAAGAAATTGCAAAAGCTCCAGAAACACAAGGAAATTAAATAGCACCCTCCTAAATAACCAATGGGTCACACAAGAAATTAAAGTAGAAATTAAACATTATTTGGAATCAAATGAAAATGGAGATACAAACTCCTGGAACCTGGGGGATGCAATGAAAGCATCCCTCAGAGGGAATTTACAGCAGTGGATTCCCACATCAAGAAAACTGAATGAACACAAATAACTTTACGTTACACCTCAAACTTCTAGGAAAAGAAGGGCAAGTTAATGAAAATGCACATTTTGTATTACATTTTCTTCTTCTTAAAATAAGAGCAAGTTTCTCCCAAAGAAGGGAGAAAATGTAATAATAATTATTATTATAATTATCATTATTTTATTACATTGAAAATGTAATAAAAAAACTTACCAACAAAAAAGCCCACATCATGATGGATTCCCAGCTGAATTCTACAAGAAATTGAGAGAAGATTTGATACCTATTCTTCTCAAACTCTTTAAAGAAATAGAAAGTGAAGCAATTTTCTCAAACTCATTCCTGGAGGCAAGTATATCCTGATAACAAAACCAGAATAAAACTAATCAGAAAAGAGTACTAAAGGCCAATCTCCCTAGTGAACATAGATGCAAAAATGCTCAACAAAATACTAGCTAATAGAATGCAGCAAATCATTAAGGAGATAATACACCATGACCAAGTGAGATTCATCCCAGGAGTGCAGAGATGGATCAATATATGCAAATAAGTCCATATAATACACAATATCAACACAGCTAAAGTCAAGAATCACATGATCATCTCAGTAGATGCAGAAAAAGCTTTTGATAAGGTCCAACACTTATTCACCAAAAAGCCTAGAAAAAATTGCCATAGATGGAATTTACCTCAATCTGATAAAAGCCATCTATGACAAACCAAGAGCCAACATCATACTAAATGGACAAAAACTGAAAGCTTTCACTTTAAAATCAGGAACAAGAGAAGGATGTCCACTGTTACAGGATATAGTTCAACTATATTGAACTATAACCTGTTCAATATAGTTCTGGAGACACTAGGCAGAGGAAATAGACAAGAAAGAGAGAGAAATAAAAGGAACAAAGATAAGAAAGGAAGAAGTAGCCGGGCGTGGTGGTGCACGCCTGTAATCCCAGCACTTGGGAGGCTGAGGTAGGAGGATCGTTGTGAGTTCGAGGCCAGCCTGGGCTACAAAGTGAGCTCAAGGCCAGCCTGAACTGCTAGGAAGACTCTGTCTCATAAAGACCAAAAAAAAAAAAAGAAAGGAAGAAGTAAAGTTATCTTTATTCTCAGATGACGTGATACTTTACATACATGACCCCAAAAATTCCACTGAAAGACTCCTAGAATTAATCAGCAAATTCAGTAACATAGTTGGATACAAAGTCACACTCAAAAATCAGTATCATTCCTATAAACAAACAACAAACATACTGAGAGAGAAGTAAGTGAAACCATACCTTTCACAATAGCATCCAAAAAACTGAAATACTTAGGAATTAATCTAACAAATGTAGAAGATCTATACAATGAAAATTACACTACTCTGAAAAAAGGGATTTAAGAGGATTTAAAAAATGGAAAGATATTCCTTGATCATGAATAGGAAGAACGAACATTGTGAAAATTGCCATAGTCCTAAAATTGTTTTACAGATTCAATGCAATTCCAATGAAAATACCACTGGTATACCTCACAGACCTAGAGGAAACATTCCTGAAATTTATCTGGAACCAGAAGAGAGCCAGAATAGTAAAGGCAATCCTGGGCTGCAAAAGCAAGGCAAGATGAATCACAATCCCTGATATGAAATTATACTACAAAGCTACTGCAATAAAATCAGGCTGGTTAGGGAAAAAAAAAAAAAAAAAGACCTGAAGATCAGTGGAACAGACTGAAAGATGCAGATACAACCACAGAGAATTCAGCCACTTACCTTTGACAAAGGGGCAAAATGTTCACTGGAAGAAAGATAGCCTGTTTAATAAATGATGCTGAGATAACTGGCTCTCCACATGCCTAAGAATAAAACTAGAACCAACCCTGTCACCATGCACCAAAATAAAGCCAAAATGGCTTAAAGATCTAAATATTAAAACAGGAACACTAGATCTAATGGAAGAGAAAGTAGGTGAAAGTCTTGAAGATATAAGGGTAGGTAGAGAGTTCATGAACAAAAACGAAACTGCATGGCAAATACTTCAAAAAGTCAACAACTTGTATCTCATCTTATTGAAAAGCTTTTGCACATCAAAAAAAAGTCATTAACAGGGTGCAAAGAAAACCCATGAATTGAGAAAAAATATTAGCCCACTGTCTCTTACACCAAGGACTCCTGTGTAGAACATAATAAGAATTAAAAAAAAATCAGGCCCCCCAAATTCAAAGACCCAATACAAAAATCAGCATCTGTGATGAATATGCACTTCTCACATGTGGAAAATAAATACATGAAAAAATGTTAGTCATCAACATATTTAGTCATTTCAGAAATTCACATTAAAACAAAACTGAGATTCCCCCTTACCCTAAAAAGAATGGCTATCAGAAAATCAACCCATAACAAATGCTGGAAAGGCTGTGGGGAAAAAGGAACTCTTTTCCTTGGTAGGTGGGACTGTAGGTTGGTGCAATCACTGTGGAAATCAGTCTAGAGATTCCTCAGTAATCTAGGATTAGAGGTCCCATTCAACACAGCTATTCCCTCGCTAGGTACTTTTCCAGAGGAACTGAAAAGATCATACTACAGTGATATATGTGCATCCATGTTTATAGCAGCATAATTTATAATAGCTAAATCTTGGAAACAACCCAAAGGTCCATCAACTGAGGAATGGATAAAAAGGATGTGGTATTTTTATACAATGGAGTATTAGTCAGCTATGAGGAAAGATAAACTAGGGGCTTTTATAGGTAAATGGATGCAACTAGAGACCATACTCATTAGTGAAATAAATCAAATTCACATTGTAAACATCATATTTCCTCCCTACTAAAAGAACATGAAAGACTAAACAAAGTATTAAAGATACAATAGATATTGTGAAAGGGGAAAGAAACTTCTTAAATAGTAAGGAGCAAGTGGGAAAAAGGAGGGGAGAAGTAAAAGAAAGAGGGAAGAGGGGAAAATATGTGCATATATATGTGTGTGTGTATACATATATATGTATATACATAATATGTGTATGCATATATATATGTGTATATATATATATATATATATATATATATGCACACAGGATAGCTAGGATAATTGTACTACTAATATCTGTTGGTTTATTGAAAGGAATCATTAATGTGCAATTGGTTGATCAATCTTACATGCCTGTATCTGGTTGTATATGCAACCATTTTGAAGATGACGTTTTGTAGTATAACAATTGTTAATATCTTATCACCATGTTTTGAAATTCTGCATCATTTTTGTTACTGTCTATGCTCTTTTGTTTATATATTTGTTCGTGTTATTTTGGGTTTTTCTTAATGAAAAACAAAATTTATATGTATGTGTAAGAAAAGCTGGAATAGGTGTATTGCTGATGTCTGTAGGTTATTGAGATGAACAGTCAACGCTTAAAATTTTCTTTTTTCTTGACCAATTTTCCATGCCTGAATTTGGTAATCAGAACGACTTATCTGAAAACAGTATGCACTGTAACAACAATTGTTGAACTCCTACCATCTTGTATGGTGAAGCTCTGCATCTTTTGCAATATTTATTTTTTAAATTAATTTATATTTTTTACTTGTTACACTCTTTGATTGTTTGGTCAATTTTACATTCTCATGTCTAGTGGACTAAGCAACTTCATTGAAAATCGCAGTATGTAATGTAGCAACCCTTGTAAATTCATATCATTTTGTTTTGAGGTCACGTATCATTTTTGCTGTTTTTGTGTTGCTTTGATTTTGTCTTCATTGTTGTTTTATCAGGTTTTTAATTTTTTTAAAAAATAAGTTATCATATGTTATGCAGCTAGGGATAGTATCCTATTTTCTTACCAAAATGTGTATCTTCAAATTAATTACAGAATATTATGTAGCATATGGTACTCTTTTTATAAATAAGAAAGTTAGCCCAAGAAGAGATATCTGTTCATTTGTGCAAAGAAATAAAGAGAAAAAACTTGAACGTAATGAACTGGTTACCAAATAGGATCAAGTGAGATAATAGAGGAATGGTAATATGGTAGAAAGGGTGAGCAAGGAGTAGCTCTTCTTTACATATTCCTTTGCAGTTGAGAGTGTAGCTCAGTAGTGCAAAGTGTACACCTATCAAGTGCAAGGCCCTGGGTCTGATCCACCGCAGTGCAAAATAAAATACAATGCAAAATACCTTTGTGTTTACCTCTAGTAAAATTGCATATAGCTCATAAATGAATAATTCATTAAAATAAAGCAGTATCTTGGGAGAAATAAAAATGCATTCAAATTGTAACAAATACACTTGACTGTGTTATAATTTAAAAAAACCTTGAACACACTAGTGTTCAAGAGGGTGGGAAAGAAAGAAATGAGATAAATGGCTCTGGAAAACATAATTTTGATTATGTAACATAAGGATAACAATAAACAGCTGGATGCTGATATGACATTCCGCTCAGCCAGTTTCGCTTTCTGAGTTCACCTAGTAATTCTAAAACGTCTGTATATATAACATAAAATCTGGACATAATGTATACCATATATTTGGAAAGAGAGAAGAGGGGAGAGAGAGAGAGGGAGGGAGAGAGAGAGAGAGAGAGAGAGAGAGAGAGAGAGAGAGAACCAAGTCAAGAAAATAGGTAAATATATAGTAGATTGTTAGTGACAGGTTCTATGGTGTGAATATTTGTGTTTCTCACAAATTTGTAGTTTGAAATCCTAATCTCCCAGTTATGAACTGATATATTTGTGACATTTAAGACGTAGGATACAGGCATAATTGGATTAGTGCCCTCAGAAAAGAGGTCCTAGAGAGCCTTCTTTCCTTGTTCTTTCATATGAGAACACAGTGAGAAGTTGCTCTCTGTGAACCAGAAAATATTTCTTTACCAGGCACCAAATCAGCCAGCACATTGCCCTTGGACTTTCAAGCTTCCAGAAAGTTGGGAAATAAGCTAGTCATTGTAAACTGCATAGTCTGTGGAGTGTTTATAGCAATGGACCAAAATCCTAGTTTTCTAGATATATTACAAAGAAATGAGAGCCAAGAAAAAGGACCAGATTATATCTAATATAATTGTATATATATTTTTCTGTCTCTTTGTAAAAGAACACGTAGACCTGTGAAGGCGAACCTTTTAGAGACTGAGTGCCAAGCTACAAGCCCAAACTCACTTATTCATCCAACACTGCATACTAAAGTTTTAGTTTAAAATAAAAACTCACACATTAACAACTTTTGTCTTAGAAGAAAAACACTTTAACATGTCTGCCATAGATTCACCACCACTAATCTAGATTTAAAAACATATGCTACATCCAGATTTTGATCTGTAAATACCATTCTGTTATAGAAAGAAAGAAAGTTCCTCGGAGACATGACTCACTGAAGACTGCATAGAAGAAATGCAAACAAATCCTAGAATACTTTAAAACATTTAAAATGTGGTGAAGATACACCAAAAAATGAAGACTATTGAAGAAGCTCTTAGTGGTGAAAGCTATGAACATTTGAGCAAAAAAAGTGAAATAGATTATGAATTAAGAATAAAATAAATATTCATGAGACAATATTTATATGAATAATTCAATAAATAAGTATTGGGGCAAAAATGCCCCTTCTGATAGAATTCCAGTATGGAAGGGATAATGTAATTGGACAGTTACCTCTAGGCAGACATGGAGACGTTTCACTGGTAGACGTTCAAATTATCAGACAAAAGTCGAAGGAAAGGACAGAGTATTAGTTATTTTCCCATTGTTGGGACAAAAATATCCAATACTTGTTGGGGACCACACATTATAAATTGATTCTAGAGGACATCCAAGGCCATCCTTGTCCAGCCCTGTGAGTCAGATTAGAACACAGAAACCCCTTGCTTTTTTCTTTTCACAGTTGAAAGTCCTATGACTAGGAAGGATGTAGTGCTCACAGGGCAAAATAAGATCTCCTGAGGATGAACAGATCCCTGGGAATCTACATTTTCCTTATTGCCCCCGTCTTGTCCTTGCAAGAATGCTTTGTTTTTCTTACCAGCCCACTGTAGTGGCCATTACTGTTCCCAGAAACCCCCACTGCCCATCACCCACTGTCCTCGACACAGATGTAATCAATAAATAGCAAGGTTCTGGCTGCTTTGTGACCTTCTGTCTGCTGCAAACAACTGGTCGTCCCTGATCCCTGCTGCACCATTACTCTACGTTCTGTCTCTTTATCTTTTTTCTCACTCCATAACACCTGGCAGGACTCCACCGCAGGGGTCTCCAATAAACACTCACAACTGAGGAAAGGAGAGATTTATTTGACTCACAGTTTCCATTAGTTTCAGGCAAACATCAGAAACAGCATGGTGCAAGGACATGGTAAAGTACTGTGCTCATCCCAAGGCAGCCTGGAAGCAGAGAGGGAGAGAGGAGCCAGGACAGGAGTACACCCTTCCAGGTCACATTCCCTGTCACCCTGACCAGACTGTACCTCCTAATCCACAGGCAGCTGTGTCCTCACCAGTAGGTTAATCCATCCATGAGTAGAGCATTCCCACAGTCCTTCCAAAGCCCTGCTGCTGTATCTGTGACTTTCTAGGGGATATTTCGGATCTACACCATGACCATAGGACATTTGCATGGTCACAAAAAATCTTTCCGTAAGATAGCTATTAATTACAGGGAGAAAATTGTAGCTAGGAATTGGAAACACCTGGTAGGCACCATCTTCACAAAGTGATCACAATTGATACTACCAATGATAAAAACATATAAATACTATGTGCTACCTGTTTAATGCACAGAGAATGTCATATCATTTCTTGAGGGATTCTTGCTAGCAATGTATAGCCTTGATCTAATCCTGGGAAAATATCAAAGACACATAAACTGAAAACATTGCACAAAATAAAAAGGCCAATATTCTTCAAATATTCCATGTATATGAGAGATAAATAAGGGTGAGAAATGATACAAATTAGAGAGAATGGAAACTTAAGACTTAAATATACTATGGGATCTTGCATTAGGCCCAGAAACATAAAGCAAATCTTAACCACAATGTTGGTGACACTAGAATAAAGTTGATGGATTGTCTAATAGTATAACATAGTGATTGGACTCTTCTGGTCTCATAAATTTTGCTGTGGTTATGTTCAAATGCAACATGAGCAGAAGCTGAGTGTATGTGGATTCTGCAGCCTAAGTTTTCAATTTTTTTATAAGTCTAGAATTTTGAAAATAAAACTGAAAAAATATAAAAACCTTTGAAAACATTTCTGAGTATGAGAAAGTGTGAATAATTTACATGAAATATACTTATTCCCTATATTATATATGTGTATATATAGTATGGTATATGTACATAAAGTATATATGTATATAATACACACACACACACACAAACACACACACATACACACATATATATAGTGTATTTGACAGAAGGCAATTTCCAATAGACAATTTGTTGACACTGTATTAGTCTGCTCATGCTGCCATAACAGACTGCCACAGACTGGGTCACTTAAAGAACATTTGATTCCCTACCCATTCTAGAGCCTTGAATTCCGATATCTATGTCTCTGGTGAGCACTTTCTTGCAAGCTTACAAATGGCTGCTGTCTTGCTGTGTGCTCACATGGCCTTTCCTCCACCAACAAATTAGAGGTTTGGGAGGGACCTGCTGTTTCCTCCTCTTCTCTGGTCATGAGAACTATCACAGCAAGACCCTGTTGAGATGATCTCATTGGACCTTAGATACCTCACTGAAGTCCCTACCAGCAAATACTCTGACATAGGCATTTAGGGTTTCATATACATACATCACAGTTAGAAGGAACAAGAGTCAGTGTATAACAAGCACCAACTATATTAATTGTTCTCACATGTCAAGAAGATGGTGCAAATACTGATGGAGATTTTCTATAAAGAAGGGAATAGGAGGACTAAGACAAGACAGACTCATTCTGTATAAAGTGATTATGTGCATGAATGCTTATCTGAGGCTTATATAGTTGCTTGCTTGGACAGTACTCACAATTCAATTCCCATATAAATCACAGTCAGTGACACAAGAGACTACATTGCGTGTGTGTTTGTGTGTCTGCCTGAACTTGTACGCAAAGCATAAAAATAGTTTGCTTTCCCATCAGACTGCCCAGATTTTCACACTGCCCCTGGAAACATTACCACCACCACCAACAACAAAAATATTTAGCAGACAAAGTAGCATTAAACTCATACTAGCTGAATCTGTTATTCTGAGTCTGACATAAAATGCCTTGAAACAGACAAAAATAACATTTAAATGCATAGAATTGGCAGATCTACTTTCCCCTCTCTTGATAATAACATATAGCCACATTCTCTAGCCAATTGTGCTTCCTAAGTACCTTGTTTGACATTTTCCTATAAGGAATGAAGCCCTTACCAGCATTGGTAACTTTGTAAGACCGTCTCTTGGGAATGGGGAAAACATCTGCCAATTCTACTGAGCTGGGATAGAGTAGAAAAGTAAAGAAACAAAAGGTGAGGGACAGTAAGTAAATCCCTGCAGTAAATTTGAGAGGCTTTGGTAGCCAAAGGGAAAAGGTGAAACAAATATTATGGGTCTTAGATACATCAGCACAAGCAAACCCGGCACTTGTCTAAGCATGACTGAGATCCAAACAACCAACACAGAGAACACAGTGAATTAAAAGGGGAAAAGGGAGAAAAATAGGGCCAACTTCTGAGGCACATGGATTCATGGAATATGAAATATACATCTAGACATGTAGTGCTTTATAGGAGTTTGGACAGCTCATCTTCATCTGGAGAAAGCTTATTTGGCTGTAAATTTTCCAGGCTCTTTGCTCATTACAGTTGTTCTTGCAGCTTGCCTTCAAGCTGTGATTTGACTGTCCATATCTTCATCAGAAGGTGGGCCAGAGGGAGCTTCACATTAATCCAGTCTGTAGGATTTATTCCACCTGCCCTTGCTGCTTGTGGGCACACAAAACCAAGAACTGCCTATAACACTGTGGCAAAAAAAACTAAAGGTAGTCATATAGAAGCCATGAAGTACACAGGATCATGCCAGGATCACACACTTTTTCTTGACAGTCAGCAGCTGGTGTTTGGTACTCTTCCGCCAGTAGCATCAAAGCAGTGACAGAGCTCTAAACACAAACAGGAAAACTGTGGCACTTCATGAAATCATCTGCCCATGAATTGTAGGGATAAATGTCTAGAGGGTAAGAGGTTCAGACATAAGGTGCATACACACAAAGGCTGATGGAAATCCCTTCAGTTAGTTTATAGGTAAACATAAAGGGAGGGATCAGTGTTAACTTTCTGCAGGGCATCTTTTGTCAGGATAAGGAGTCATCTCAAAGCAGGTTCTGGGGCACTCTGAGAGTCAGTACCTGGAAAACTTGAAAAAGACCCAGAAATAATGTTCTAGTCTCTGAAATGTTAATATGTTGTTCACTGAGGTCTGATAAGCCTTGGCTTATCTTCTCTAGGAATCATCAAGTGGTAAATAGAGAAGGAAATAACGCAGGACATGGTAAGCATGAATGATAATGAAGGACCAGGGGAGCCTCAAATGCATGAAGATAGGGAGATGTCTCCACACAGTGTTTGCTCTAGATGATCAGATAGCCCAACAAAATAAAAGAAGTAAAGCCCACAGCCTCCAACCAGAATCGAAGAGCTTGATCGCTGGTCAGTCTTTGATACAAAGATTTCACAGCTTGATATTTGCTGTGCACCCCACAATTTCATCTTTCTGTCTTCCCGTCTGCAATCTCTCCTCTGCGATCAACTGCACCCACTCTTACCTTTCCACCTTCCTTTCTGATCTGCTATTTCCCTCCTGAAGTAGAACTTACTCTTGGTAACAGACCCATTTGCTCAGCTCTGAGTTTTCCCTTCTCTTTACCTGCCTGCACAAGAGTCCTGGGTGGAGGGATCCTGACAACTGAGCCCCGTCAGCCTCCCCGGCTCCTAAACTCTGTGTGCAGAAGCTTGGAACAGTGAAAATTGGAAAAGAATCTTCAAAGTCAGTTATTTTTTAATTCTATACTTTAAATATTTTTGGATCCTAAGGTAAACCACTTAACCTTCTAGAAAACAGATTAATGCTTCCCACATCACAGGGTATTCATACTGTAGATGTAAAGGTTGTCATATATGTAAAGTCTACACAAACATTATTTACTAGAGAAACATGATTAGATCTTCAAGGCTACAGCCTTCTCCTTCCTTTTATCATGTAGAGTCTTGACATAGTGGTACAGGTACCGATATTCATTCCCTGAGACTAACTCAGCCTGCAGGTGTCTCCATGTACCTTGGAGAAATGGTACGTGGAGTGTGAGCAGCTAACTGTACAGGGCCAGAAGTCTCAGTGAAATGGTTTCATGAAGCTGGGGGAGAAATGTTCATCAGCCCAAGACTCCAGGGGATGCCTCAGACAAGAAGGGAATGGTGTATGTATCAATCAAAGTGTAGGAGAAATTCAATATCCAGGCACTGGACTGAATTAAGATGTCAAACTGGAGACAGAAAATGCAGAAGTAATGATTTCAGAGAGCCAGAGTGCCATATCAGTGGGAGGAAGTATTGTAGCAGACTTTCTAAGACAATCTTTTGAATCTTTGTATATATATGCAATCTGGGTTTATGGACTTTATACAGTCTGGACATAATTTGGACAGGGTTAAGGGTCATCGGGCCAACAGGTGGTAGAGAAAATGGAACTTCCCTGAAAGGAGGGGTTTTATTAAACGATGGAGCAAATGTCACAGAACTTGTGACACAAAGATAAAAATCTGACCAGTATCATTGTAATGTTATACACCTCCCCACAATGTATGCAATGATATAATCATGACATTTCTTTGTACAACGAATTCTTGTTAAATTTATACAGCTTTACTCAAAACAACATGAATTTGAAGTAGCTATCTCTCCCTACTTGACTTAAATATCTTATAGCTCTTAAATAAAATATCAGATAATATATACCTAAAATTCTTTTTTTCATAGTGCCTTTAATATAGAATTAACAAGGTGTTACTCAATTATTTAGAGTTTTCTGGTCAAGTGCCATAAAACTTTCACAAGAATAATGAGAATGTGCCCATAATTCTCATGTAATGTGTGCTATAACTCCAATTCTGTAAGCTTAAGTAGCTTCTGCAGGCAGTAGAGTGAGCCTACTGCACCATGCCCTGAGCCGCAGTGGGACACTCTGAGACCTGGCCTTCCCATGGCCAGTAACTTGGATGAAGTGACAATAAAGACGGAAGGGCAGCAAGGCTGCCAGGGTAGAGCATTCCAACAAGATGTGTCAAAAAGAACTGGTTTGGACAAAATGCCCTGCAAGGAAATGCAAGGGGTGTCCTGGAAATGCAAAGCAAGTACAGCAGGTAGTGAGTTTGTGCAGTGAAATGTGGGGATAGTAGCTTTGGAGCGAGAGCTGCATAGGTTTCTACAGTCTGGCATGGTCAAACCTTGAGGCTTTTGGGATGGTACTTCTGAGCCTTTGTTCTTTGTTTGTAAAACAAAATGCAAAGATAGCATTTATGCCTGATGACTAAATTGAGAATACCAGAGAAAAGAAGTGCAAAACTAGTTGTGAGGCAATGGAGATGTTAATTAGCTTGATCTAGTCATTGCACAATGTATACATATATATAAACTTCATCATCTGTACCATTTATACAATTTTTATGGTAATTTAAGAAAACTCCCAAACAAAGATAATAATACTTTATTCCGTAGTATTGCTGTGTAAGTTGAATGAAATTATGTGAAAATGCTCTGCAAACAGTAAGGCATTATACTAATACTATTCATTGTCTCATGCATATTATACAAAATGGAAAGAAAAGGTTTATCTTTTCAAATTATAAAAGTAATAACAGTTAATTGTAGAAATTGTGAAATAGATGTTGAAGTATATTTGCCTGAGGATGTCTCAATAGCTGTATAACATACTGCAACTTTAGTTAGTACAGAAAGAAAATGAAATCCTAACCTATTATTCTGTAGCCAATATGTGGAGGTCATCCAGTCGTAACAGCAGAACTTCAGTCAGCTACAACCTGGGAACTGATCACATCATATTCAAATAAGGCAAATGTGCTACCGCCAGTGAAGCTGTTTCTGTTCTTCACTTCCATTCCCGACTGTAAAAGCTGCCTGTACACTTCATGGAGTGGAGGTTCGGAGTCTTTTCTAGTTCTGAGGGTTGCTCAGTTCTAGTTCTGAGGGCAGCAAAGATTACATCTTTGCTCAAATATTAAAATTGCGTTCTGTTTGTTTTGTGTGTTTGTTCCTTTGGGTGCTAGGTATTGAACCACGACTTCCCTCATGCTAGACAAATACTCTACCACTGAACTACAGCCTTAGCCTACAAATTTAAATTTACATTGTTAAATTTAACTTGTTGAAAGTCTTTCTTTAAACAGATCTATGTTAAGTGAAAACTTAAAGTTTCAATTAAATTCACTACTTAAAATGTTTAACAAACATGATGTGGGGAAATTTTTCCTGTGTGTCTGTCTGTTGTCTATTTTTCCCTGACAGCACTTTCCTATATTCTTGAATATTTACTTTATAAATTGGGAAAAGAGGTGTTGGTTTAGTCCCAGAATCGCAGACAACTTTTGTAAGAAAAATATTTTTAAAGTCATTTGTTGGCAAGTATGCACCACTTGCTTCTGGATTTTCTTTACTTTGCCAAAGACTGTGAGTAAAGGGTTGAAAACATGTATTGAAACCAAAATCTAGCATGATAATTTTAAAAATGCATAAATGGAAACAAAATCAGACCCCTTCCTACATAGTGGAGATTATATGAAGTATTTACTATTTGAAATATATTAGCACACATTCAGCTTTAGAATACCTGCCTGCTGTAGAAAATGAAATACAGTGTAAAGGAAATTTTACCACCAAGGAAAAAAACAAGAAGAAAAATCTTACAAAAAAGTCATTTCCATCACTTATGTAGTTAAAGGATGCTGACAGTAGAGGTCTCCCAGTGCGCTGTACGTCAACATCACGGCAAATTATGGTAGGAATCTCTGGTAGAAAATAAAAAGGAACACTGGATTCTTTCTTGAAATACGTATATTACAAGAGGCTTGAAAGAGACCTTTCATGTGAAGTCATTGTTATTTTGGAGTCTGCTGCAAATGAAACATTCTCTTATCAATAGATATTTTGTCTAAGAATGACCTTTTCTTCAAAGTTTCAAAAATCTTATCCTTCACACTGTGCCACCACTGGCACTAGGGTGCATTACACGCCCAGGTGCACCGTGATTCTCAGCCCAGGGAGCTGGTTGTCCATGTATGAATTACACTCCTGTATCTATGTCTGCATAAAGAGCAACCTAGAAACTTTGATGTTTAAAACCACAATGGAAATGTATTTACTCACTTTTCAAACTTGGAATTTGTCCAGCACGTGTATTCTTTCTGTAGGCCATGGCTGGGGCCTTTGTTTGGCAGATTCCATGACCAGAGGCGAGGAGAACTGGCCACCGGCCACCCCATCCTCAAATTCTCACTCTGTCTCTGTTTGCATGTAGCTAACTCTGTCCATCTACTGTTTCCTTCATCATGGTACTGAACATTAGAATTCTTATTGGCCCTTAAGGAGTCCAAGAGAAAATACAACAAGAGACATGGCTAGAAGCCCGACACGAGAAGCTCTGGAAGTGCGTTTTTGTTTTTCACTCTGGTAAATCCTTAGGCAGCCCAGATGCAAAGGAAGAGGAATCCCCTGCTCTGAGTCAGAGCAGCAGCACATTTCTTGAGGCTGTCTTTAGTCTACTACCAATTCTCATTAAAAATGCTTTACTTTGAAAAAATCTGAATGAATAAAGAGAATTGTGAGAATGAATGTGAGAATTCATCCTCATTTTTGACTAATTTAATTTTTTTAAAAGTATGATTTGCAGTAGCATTTTCTACATGTTGCCTTTTGAATTCCCTGAACCTAATGGAGCTAATCTTTCTTAGTTCCAAAAAATATTGGAACCTGGAAGACACTGATTTATAAATTTAAAGAATTTCTCCTCTATCATGCAGTATTTTTCTTACTTAAAAATATGCAAGTAGAAATAATTTATAAAAATGGTAGCATTACTAGATGTTTTAGCTTTTAGAGCTCAAAGTCTTCATTCTATTTTTGCTTCTGCAGCAGACCATAACTAATAGTGTCAACAGGTTGAAATCCAGAGGAAAATTTTTGCCCTAATATTACCAGATGAAATCTGCACAGAAAATTATTTGACATCTACTCAAATTACCACTGCACAACAGTAATGTTGTGGCAGGTGCTAAGCAAAATAAAAGAATGAAAGGATGGTAAATTTAATGAAAGCCAGAAATTGAGTAGTATATTGCACACAGGTTACAGAACAAACAGTGGAGACATGAAACATTACAGGAAGAATGAATTAGTCTCAGTAATAGTTCTTTGGTTCAAAGAAGCAGTGTTTAAATAGAAGAAAAACAGAAGTGATTTACCATTTTACATGATGGTACTTTTGCTACTCTGAGTCATATCTCTCCTCCGCCCTCTTCTCTCCTGTCCTGCTTGGTGGAGTAAACTTACAGAAGGTATTTGATTTTGCAGTTGAGATTAGATTACACGTCAGGAAAATAAACTCATTTACTATGTTAGATCTCATTAATGGTCTTTATTTCTCTCTTTCCAAAATCTGCCTACAAAATGGCTTAGCCTAAAAATTCTACCTCCTAAAATAGCACACCCTTACTGTCTTTTTCTGATAAATAATGTTATTCAGAGTTCACATTCACCTCAGTTTCTTAGGAGATAATTACTTAATGCCATAAGATGGTACCTAAATATCAGGGCTGCATGCTACTGTCTTGCAGAGGAGACATATCTTGTGTGGTATTCACTATAGACCATGTGCAGTTCTAAGCATTTTACTATAATAACATTTTTTATCTTTGCAACAACTCTATGAAGTAAGGTGCATTAATTATATACATATTACAAATGACAAAATGGAGACATTGGAAGATTAATTTAAGTTCAATCAGCATTAGTCAAATAGAAAGAAGCAGAACTGGGATACAAACCCACACAGGCTGAATCCAAAGCTCAAGTTCTTGCCATATCTCATAAAAGACTCACAGAGAACATAGCTCTAGAGAAGTATTCAATACCCAGAGAAGGAGTTATATCTTTACCCAAGCTCAAGTTTCATGATAAAAATTGTGGCTTTCTAGAGCTTGTCTTTTGAAAGACTAAAGCCATCTTTACCCTTTGTGTAGTTCACTGTAGTCAGATGGACCTATCTGGGAGGAGAGCCCAGTTTCTAGATGATATTTATTGGCTTGGAGCACATGTTGTTGCTGGAAGTGACTCTCGTGGAGGTGTGCTGGTAATGAATAAAGGGTTCCAGGCATGGTGACTGAAAGCAGGGCAATGAAAGGCGACAAGCAATTGTCACTGAGAAGTCAATTGTTGATGACCCAAGGTGTAGGTCAGGGTAAAGCCTGGTGCACAGGAACAGAATTTTTATGGAGACAAATATATCTCATTTTTGTGTCTTAGAATAGAACTTCTAAATTTTTCTCTTTAAAGGACAGACTAGAAGCACAGAACAAAGGGGGTGACGGGACACATGTGAAGGCAGAAACTACAAAGCCATTTGATTTGAGATACAACTGAAAGAAAACAGAACAAGGTAAGAAGATATGGTGTTGTTAATTTTTAATATGTGCACATTGCTAAAATATAAAAAGCAGAAAATCATAGGAAAACAGAAAGTCACCATAGTAACCTAAATCTCTTCATTTATAAATTGCCATTGTTTAAAATTTAATATCTTTTTTTCCAGTAAATTTTAGGTATGTACTGGCACACATATGGTAGAGTTCAGATAATATTTTAAATTATATCACCATGTATATTTTGTTGTGAACATTGTTCTATTAATCATTACATTGTGACAATAACACTTGATGGTGAATTTTTATACTTGCACACTATTCCCCCAAAGGCCATATCTAATTCCTTTTATTATCACTCTTTTTTACCATTTAAATGATTATTCTCATCACTATAATCAAAATCACGGAAATACATATCTTGTGCATGTCTTTGTGCATGTCCTTATCTGTATTTACACACTATTGCTATAGATAAACTATTTGGGTGAATAGTTAAGTACCTTAAAAGTTCTTAGGAAATGTTGTCAAATTGTTTTTCAGAAAAGATATACCTGCTCATTTTTCCAAAGCATGCTTCAATTATTACATATTATAATTAATTCAACTTTTGCCAATTTCATGGATAAGAATTTGTATCATTCTTCTTCCTTTCCTTCCTTCCTTCCTTCCTTCCTTCCTTCCACTCTTCTTTCTATCTATATGGTACTAGGGATTGAACCCAGGGACTTTGCATCAAGCTACATTCCCATCCCTTATTTTTTATTTTGAGACAGGGACTTGCTAAATAGCTGTTTCTAGGCTGAACTCAAACTTGTAATACTCCTGACTCAGCCTCTCAAAGTGCGGGGAGTATCATTCTTGTATTCAATCGTAAAAATAAATATTAAATGAACAGCGTAATGGCATATGCCTGTAATCCCAGCACTCAAAGACTGAGGTGGGCGGATCTCTGCAAGTTTGAGGCAAACTTGGTTCTATAGTGAATTCAGGGCCAGCCTGAACCACATGTGAGAACTTGTCTCAAAAAAACAAAAAGTAGAATGCATAAATAAATATTAATTAGCAGAATGAATATGGTATGAACATTCTGCATATGGATTTGCTCTAAATTTCAGGGATTCAGTATCTCATATTTTCTTTATTTTGCATTTTAATATCAACTACTGATTAATATTTTTACATGTATATTATATATGTTTTTCCTTTCATGAAATTGAAATTTAAATCCTTTGATAATTTTTGTTGAAATGTTGATCTTTTACTTATTGATTTTGAGGCCAAATCAAATGTTGATTTGATTCAGATTTAAGAGATTTTCAAAATTATGCAAGTGCTCCTTCTGATTTGGACTGTTTGTATTCATCTATCAGCTATTCTGCTTGTGGTTAACTATAGAAGACACGAGCTCTACCTATGAGAGACAAAAGGAATTCTCCAGGAGACACTGAATGGTTTATGGAAACTTGCCAAACCTATGTTCTGACCTGAAACAATTAATAAAAATGAAGATGGATTTCTGTTCATCAAGTGGAGAAATTAGAACCATGGTCTTTGTGCTAGGACACCCTGACCAGGACACTGAGTATATGGGACATGGTACTAGAGCCAGGTACTACTGATGGCACTGTGGGATACTCCGCATCCTTAGGGCACATTGCTCCAGAGCACCATAGCCATTCATGCAGACACACTTTGAGATCCCAAGTCTTGGATGAGAGCATCTCCTCACCATCAATTGAGAAAAAAAAAATTCAAGTTGGATTCATTTATTGTTTTTATAAAATGCAAGGGTTTTTCTTTGGGTTATTTTCCCTTTGTTTTGGTTCATAGTTTGGATCTTGAAATAAAATAATTACTAGTCACCAATTCAAAAGAACCAATAAGATTGTGGAAAATATTTTTATAGAGTCCTGAAGAAGAGTTAAGTTTCTGGTGGGCCTGATCTTTGGAACTCAGCAGTATTTCAGCTAGTTAAGTAGAAGTGTTGGACATCCTGTCTTTGGAACCTGTGCTTTTTCTTCCTTTTAATGAATCTCACTCATGTTCTGCTTGTGAAATAGTTCTTGATGTTAGTTAAAATTTGCCACTTCTCTTTTTCTTCTAGCTCATGTAAGTTCCTTGAGTGAAAAATATGATGCATATGTTTCTGCATATCACTGTGTTAGGGGTATTATTATTAAAGAAATTAATTGGTAGGAATGAAGAGTTTGAAAGAGAGAAGCAAACACAATGTTTTATAACATTGGCTAAAGTAAGAGGTCTTATTTTCCTGCATTAAAGGAAAGCATTCCAAGGCTATGTGATTTTCTGGTGGTCTTAACGACTTCCCATCCCTCCACAGAAATTTCTATGTCAAATTCAAGTTCTAACACATAGTGGTAAATGGAGTTCATGGTTATCCTTTGCACACAAAATGGTTAGTATCATTTCAATGTTTACAGAGTCAGTATAGTAGCCGGTTTCTCTCTTTTGGGTTTTTTGAAACAAAATTAATTGGTTTGAAGTATAGGCAGAGTATCCCTAATCTGAAAGTTTGAAATCCAAAATCCTCCAAAATTGGAAGCCACAAGAGGAAAATTGCACCCTAGATTTATGTGTGGGTCACAGCCAAACATACTGGCCCTAAAAATATATATAACTGTTTTCAAGCCATATGTATAAGGTGTATATAAAATAGACGTGAATTTTATGTTTAGATTTTTGAGATTACTATTGAGATGTCTCATAATGTATAATCAGAAATTCAGAAACATATAAAACCTGTAATACTTCTGGTCCACAGTGTTTCATCTAAGGGATACTCGATCTATGGTATTAAAATAGTCATTGACATGTATTACATTATTAAGAGCAAAATTAATTTCTTCTTCCTAAATTTGAATATTTTTTCATTTATACATAAAATTAAAACTACACAATCAGTAAACATGATAAAATAAACATTGCAATATTCATTGATTGGGCTACCAGTATAGACATATATAAAGAGGGTTTTTTTAATGGTTATTGTAATAGCTATTGAAGGCACATATCTGAATGTTTGTATTTAATCCAAATTCTGGTTACTGGCATAAATACTTCTAATTTGTAAAAGCCATTAAACTATGTGTTTGATCTCTTCAATTATGCAATTAACAGTAATAAAAATGAATAGAATATGTATAAAATGAGCTTGTTATGTTAGAGTTTTCCCAAAACAATGAGAAAGTAAATGAGCTGCTTTTGGTATTGCTTTAGTAAAAATTGAAAGTGAGACAAGTTTGTTTCACTTTAATCTACTTCCTTGAAATTGTTTGGAATTAGAAGTGTGAATATATGTTGATCATACAGTTCAACTAATTTTTCTAAACTAACCACATTCATGTAAGTGTGGATCAAGCAATAAGATATTTCCAGCATTCTTGGAGTTTGGCTAGTTGTTTCTCCTTCAGTTATTATGCATTATTTTGAATTTTAACATAAAAATGACCCATGTGTACATACACACAGCAATAAATATGCAGTATTTTATATCTTTTTTATCATACTGTGGTAGTGATATTATCCGGTGTACAGTCATACCTGTTCCTCCTCACTAATATACGATATGGCATCACATCAACATATCACAGTTTCTTTCTTTTGGTATTGGTAGATATTTGGATTGGCTCCAAACAGTGATTCTATGAGCACTGGGATATATGTCTGTTCAAAAAACAACATAGAATTTTCCACATATTCTCATGCATACATAGATGTGCACACATCCACTGAGACTAAAATTGTTCTAATAATATCCCAAATTACTCAAATTTAAAGGTACTAAAACTGAGAGCACATTTAGCAATGGGCAGGAATTATTAGGCAATTACAAGATTCAAAATGATCTCCCTAGAAAGCATATTTTCTCAAGTGTGTGGCTGAAAGCCCTTGGCGAGCATCCCCAGGAGCTTGTCCTGACACCCTCACATTGCCTTGCCAGGATATTTATGTGCCCACCTGTGCACGACTGTCTCCATTTAGATAGGCTCTGAAGTGGCTCCCATGTTCGCGAGGTAAATTAAAATCGGAACCCAGGAAGAGCTGACAGGTTCTTCTCAGAACACCAAGCAGCTCTAATGGCGCTGCAATACCTCTCGGCCTGCCCTTTGAGAAACAAAGGGGCAGTTTTCCCAAAGTGCCTCTCTTGATTCATTCAGGGAAGCTTCCAGGTTACCAACGTTTTTCATGCAAAAAAACAGCTGCAGATTTCTGGACTACTTACTTCCTTGCTGTTTGACTTTGTTTTTCTCTACATATAGTTTTATGGACAGTTTCGCAGTGGAGATTCTAAACCTGAATCTCAGTGTTACTGCCTAAGTCCCGGGTGCCGCGGACGCCTTCATCTTTGTAATCACCCAGTGTGTAGTGTAAGGTTCTGATTCATCAGCCACAAGCTGTGCGAAATCCAGCCTGGGAGAGGCACGGAGCAGAGCCCGAAAGCAGGGGAGAAATTTGCTCTGCTTGAACCACGGCTAACAAGATCTTTTGTGAGTGCCAAGCAGACCTTTAGAATTAGCTCTGCCCAGCTTGCTTGCAAGAAGCCCTCCGCAGAGCCTGAAATATGTCACCGTGCGAACAAAAAGGGCTGCTGAGATCCCCAGACTTTCTGGCCCCACTTTTTTTTTTTTTTTTTTAATAAAAGCACCCTGCATGACAGAAGAGGAATGTAAATAAGGAGGGGAAAAAACTGAGCAATCTGTTTCAGATGCTAATGCATTTCCAAAGGTGTCTGTGGTGAGCACAGGGCAAGTCCTGGCTACCACCTAATTTGCTTGGCTTTTTATAATCATTTTCATTTATCTGCAGTCTAGTCTAAAGCTACAAGCTACTTGATGCATTTCTACATGGGAATCCACTAGAAAACAGCACAGCAAGATCCATTCTTTCCTGTTCCCCAGAGTGAACTGCCAAAGGTTAAATTATTTTCCAGACAGGTGCTCCACACCACTGAACAACTCAGTCTGAGTTCTTTCCTCTTCACCTGTCTCACCCCGTATACTTCGAGCTGCGGCACACAAGCTCTTTCGAGTCAGGCCTCTGCTTTTGCAGCAAACTCTGTAGCCCTAGAGTTAGGGATCTGTTCTCTTTGTGGCTTTTCTGTTTACATTATAAGCAAACAGGGCAAAATAAATAGAGATCACATCTTTACTTGGCAACTGCACAGCATTTTGCAACTCTTATTTTTTGGGAGGGAAGATAAATGATGACTCTGAGGGGTCAGTGCACTAGAGCTGTTTAAATTTGTATTTATTTAAGTTAAATAAAACTAGATGTTTTCTTCCTTAGTCACACTATCCCCATGTCAGAGGCTCCACAGCCATATGGAGCCAGATGCGGCAGATTACAGAGCATTTCCTTCATCACAGAGTGTTTTGCTATATGGTGCTGCTTCACTATAGAGTCAAGACCAGTGAACTAGAGCATTCTCCTAGGCCTTCTGGTTGCCTACAACATGGTAGCACTTTGTGAATGAGTAAACCTATTAAACCAAACTTCACCCACTCCCAAATGAGTAGAGGGATCTAATCAATCTGTCACTGCTCAATCACAGAGAAATGTTCTATTTGAGAAATATTGCAGCTCTTGAGGTCCTGGAAAATTATATAATTAACACAACAGTAGAAGAAGAATATAAATAAATGAGAGATTTTATCATTTATAGATACATGTCAATAACTCATACAGAAAGCCACTGAACTAGGAAATGCTGTTGGGAAACAAATGATTAATTGCTGGGTGAATCCTATATGTTATACACAAAGTTTAATAAATAAGAGAGTGGGTGGTAAGAGACCAGAAGTATGCTTTCCAGAGGAATCAAAGACCTGCACATCCTTTAAATGGAGCTGGTGTCATTAACACCTCCTGACTATGGTAATGTCTGGTTACAATATCAGTGTCCCTTTTACCACTAGGCGGAAATTTTCTAGCTAGACAGGTCCTTCTCTGTTGTGTCTTTAACAAAATGAAATGCCCTGTCAGAAAGGACACTCTTCTTTGACTGGGAAATTTCATCTTCTATAAAAAATACTCTTACCTCTATCCTCCTCTTATGGCTTGTGTTTAGATGTCCCCCCAGACATTATACAGTCATAGGTGGGGCTTTTCAGAGGTGGCAGAATCTAGAGTGTGTGGTTGATTCGTGCTGCAATGCTGGGATCATGAGGGCTAGGATTAAGGGTAGGCAATTATAAATCTGTCCACTGAGTGGTTTGGCACTGCTCTAAACCTGGCAGCCTGAATACGATATGATGGGGAGACAGAGGCCTGTCTTAACCCTGGTTTGTTTTTCTACTTCCTGCTTGCCATCGTCTGTTTTCCTCTGCCACCCTGCCTTGGTTCTAGCTGACTATGGGCTGAAAACTACAAACTATGAGCTAAATAAACCTTCTCCCCTTTTACTTTGACTGTCTAGTATTTTGTATCAGCAACAAAAGAAAAAATAACTAAGACACCTCTATTGGAATCAATACTGTTCACCACCTTTGCTCTGGGCTGTCTGATCTTGACCACATGATCCTGGGCTTCCCAAGGGTCCCATCCCACGAACACTGTGGAGACTGCCCACTGCCATATATGGCTCAATTACTTCTACCAAAGGCAGGAGTTAGGATTAAGACATGATTAAAGGGCTTACAGAAAATAGATATGATTAAGAGAATAATCCTTAGGAAAATCAAGGCCACATGAGACAACTCCCGCAGGGCAGACTGCACTCTGGAAGCTCTCCTTCTCCTATATAATTTACAGCAAAAGGAAACACAGAAAAGTGAGGTCCAAGAAGAGGTCTTCCATGTAGAGGGGGCACCAAGTTACAGAGAGAATTCTCAGACTGTATTTTCCCTCAAAAGTTAGAATAGAAATTATTCCTCCATACTAATTCAGGAAAGAGCAACTTAGGAAGTATTTATGAAACATGATTTAGGCAACACTTCTTCTAGGTGCTATTTTATTAATTAATAGTTATTCACCAACACAGTAGGGAAAAATTCCTATAAGAATGTTATTCAAATTTTAGCAGTGGAATCAGAGTTAGTGGAAACTGCTCAGAAGTGAAGTTGTGGCCTCCTGTCTATATTTAACATTTGCGTAAATATTTTAGATGGTTCCAGGGGGCAAGTGAGCTTATTAATTCCCAGGATACAGAGGAACTTGTCACATGAGAAATTTCTCTTTCCCAAACTTGATGACAACCCCCAAAGCATTAGTTGTTTGGAAACTTTTCCTGCCACTTTGAATTGAAGAACAGGTCAAAGGAGGGCAGAACTCCAATCAGCTTTCTGAGATTCCAGGCAGCCTGGATTTTGCTTCAAGGTGTCATGGTTCAAACCCAATGAGCTTCTATTACTCAGGGCAGGATCTTATGAGCTTGTCACCTTACAAACTGCTCTCTGGAGAGATGTGCTGTGGTTATTTGAATATAATTCATCTTGGCAACAGATTGGCTTATCATTCAGCTCACACACCTCCCTGTAGACCAGGATTCCCAAACAGCAAGATGACTGTCCTCTCCACAAGTCTTTCTCTAAACTAGGATAACTGATGGAAAATCCAGAGCCCTTGGAGAATAAAATAGTAACAATATTGCAAGTAATATATGTGATGATGTTCTAAGTACCTGACATGTTTCACATTTTCTAATTTCCAAACATTGTTCTAGTTAGGTGGAGTTACTCACATGTTATATATGAAAACTATCAAAATTTTGTGACATCAATAATTTCCAAGTTATGCAACTGGTAAGTTGGAAAGGCTGTGGTCAAATTCAAGGCTTTCCTATTTTATCTTTTTTTTTTTTTTAAGGCTTTCCTATTTTAAAAGAGAGGTTCCTTTTCCTAAATTATTGACACTCTTCTGCTGTGACAACAAACTTATAAAAAATATGAAATGTACATAAGAAATGTGTCTATTAGCTTTCACAATGGGAGAAAATTGGAACTTTTCTTAAACACCTGGGTTAATTGATCATATACTATCTGTTGGAACAGATTTTGGGGAAAAACATGTATCTTAATTTTTGATGTCAAAGGAATAGCAAAGTCATCTTTTCCTTAAATTTTCAACTTAAGTTTCTTTAATTATGGTTCTGCTTAGAACCATTCAATGCTCTGTGAGACAGACATGGACCCCACCTGGAATGGATGTGGCTCTGAGCCCATGAGCAATGGACAATGCTTGGGGACAAGACCAAAATCAAAACCAAGGCAGGGAACTGTGTGTACCTGCATCGAAAGAGAGAATTCACTCTTGAGCATTAGAATTTAGGAATCTGGTGAGGGTTTCTTCTTGAAAAATATTTCCAACCTAGATTTTTTTCCCTTCACACAGTTCCTACTGTATCCTAATGAAAACATGTAGGATGCTCTGTAATACAGTTTTCATATTTCCCTCAACTGCTTTCTTGTTACACTATCTTATATAGAAGAAGAAAAATTATGCTTTCTTGTTCTATGTTTCTTGTGTCAATTCTGTTTCTTAATGGCTAATCATTATATGTTGATTTCTAAGCTTCATTTTCATAATTTTTCTCAATCTTTTTGTACACTGAGGTAGTGTAATTTGGCCAATTTCTATTTATAGAGTATTTCCTATGACTTGAGAGACACCTTTGTTTTCCCTGCAGTCAGGAGGATTTCCGTTATGTGGCTTTGTGGACTGTCCTCAAAGAGTGCAAGAAACCACCTTGTCTCTAGTGGCCAAGTTGGTGAAAGAAATGTTTGAAATTGATAAGATTGTAAGATAGCCATTGTTGGCTCCAATGGAGAACTGAAGAGCATATTATGGCTACATTATCTCAAATTTCTAAAAGGGCCAAACACTATATTTTGAACAAATAAAAATAACCTTGTCTCAGTGAGCAATGATCCTTCTTGAACTTGTCCAATTAATGCATCGTGGTTTGTGGAATGCGTGGACCTGGTCCTCTGGTGTCAGGATTTCCTGTCCCTTCTGGCTGAAGCAGTGTGGGGACACTGCCCCGCTTCTAGGGCACTAGCACCTGCTAAGAGTGTCTCCAGGTTCAGAATTCCTAATTATTCTGTGAGAAGTAAACTTAATTTGTAGCTTTATGCTGGGGGCAAATACTAGCATGCTGTTATGAAAGTACAAATGACAATTTTTTTAGTGGCAGTTATTAATTATTGCAAATTGCCTTATTATATTTTAATTCTATCAGTGGAAGGTTATTCTTACTTGCTGCAGTTATGCTGCATTTGACCATATGTCTTATGGTATACATTGCAAGTATATGTAGAGACCTAGTAAATGCATTGTGTCAATTGTTTATCATCTGTTGTAGTCAGGGTTTTCAGATGAATAGATTTAATATAGAACACATAATTTACAGGATTATTTTCTAATATTCACTCACAGAATCAAATGTGGATGGGTGCAGGTGATCAGTCCTCACACTAGAGACACAAAGAATCCACCTGGGGGCCTAGATTCCATGGCAATGTCCTCCATGAATTCATCTGGAGGCTAAGAGCCCAGCACGATTTCCCATGCAAGTCTGTATCAAGGATCTGTATAGGGAAGGCCCAAAGGTCAGTGGTGAAAGCTAGAAAGTGTGCATCAGCGGGAGGAAGGACCTGTGCCAGCAGGCTGAGGGATTTGTACTGGAGCCAGGAAGAGACACTCAAGGTAAGGAACAGAACTCCCTGCAGAGATCCACAGCCATCTTCAGTGACAGTTGGGACCTGAGCTCCTCCAACCATGACAGCCGCTATCAAGAAAACCAGCAGCACACCATCTTCCCCTCCAGTTCCGCTTTTATGCTGTTGGCAACAATACTCAGGTGGAACTTCCACGCCCAAAACCATGCTAACTTGATTCAACTGGGTGTTGCAAGTTGATCATTAGTTAATCCACCACAAACTCTATAGTCTATGCAACCATTGCTCTGGGGTTCTGGAAATCAAGCATATATAACAAAGTTGATTGTCTTTCAAAGCCTAAAATAGAGCCACTGCATAATTGTGGATACAATGGAAAAATTTATCATCATAGAGAGTTGAGACCTATGGAATATTTGTTACTGTAGCAAAGCTAATTATCACAGAATTTGGTATCAGGAAAAGGATAATAGCACTTAAAACAGAATCCTCAACTGAAATATACATCATTGCATTTAGGATAATATAGTGGTGGCAAGAAAACTTATAGAAGGCTGGAAGAAGACAATACATGTTACCACGATGAAAGAGAAAATTGGTCAAATTACCATTTACAATGTTTTAAAAGTCACAATATTAGACAAACTCATATCTTTCTTTGACGCAGTAGGAAGACAGAATGTTTGTAGCTGAGATGATTGTTATTGGGTATATTGGAGAAGGTTTAATAAGAAAAAGGTACAAGCTTAAGGAAAACAGGTTGCTCTGTTTGAACTCAAGAATGAAAGGAAAAACTTATAATTGTCAGCAACTGTGACATTTAATGATGCATCCATATCTCCTTGACAATCACAAATAAAATCAAGAACAACTTTGAGTGATAAAGTCTAGTGAGGCTGAGATCAAGGTGACCTCCAGGGAAGGAGCACCAAAGGTAGAACTCATAGCACCTTCACCTGCATTCACTAACTGGGTAACCCGATCCCAGACCATGCTTTCAGCTGGCCAGAATGATGTTTACAATAGAAATAATAATCATGGTAATTAAGCATGTTCCCACAAAGGTTCAAGAAGCTCAGAGTCATATATCATAAATAATTGCAAGCAGGCATATTGACACATGCAGGTGATAGAATAAAATAGAAAAAATAAATCAAACTAAAATAAGTAAACAAATGAAAACAAAATTTTTAACAAATCCACTTGCAATCTGAGCTAGAGTTTTCTGTGGCTTTTTGAGACATAATAAGATCTTTGGGCCCCTGTATTTGACAGAAAACAGGATGAATGCTCTGTTCCACGTGTGGGGTATTTCTAACATATTTCCAGTTATCTAGGGAGAAGGAATTCCTAAGAGAAG
This sequence comes from Dinomys branickii, assembly GCA_004027595.1. Classification (NCBI taxonomy): domain Eukaryota; kingdom Metazoa; phylum Chordata; class Mammalia; order Rodentia; family Dinomyidae; genus Dinomys; species Dinomys branickii. Next base: position 90,486 of record PVLD010001639.1, on the reverse strand, counting down.
AATCAAGAGCCACTGGAACCAAAGGGACTGAAGAGTCACTCCCAGGAAGTGAAACTGCATCTGATGAATTCTCTGTTGTCAGAATGTGATCCAGTATGTGATCCAGTATGGAGTGTATTGAGCTGGATTTTAGAATTGCTGTGGTTCCATGTTTTCCAGGCATCACCTGCTTGCAGCACTTTTTCTGGATGTGTCACATCAGCTTGTTCTGACCCAACACTGTCCACTGGGGGCTGTGAGAGCATATGACTTGTCACCTTACATCAGAGGTCACTGAAGCAAGAGGATTTATATCTGTGATCAATAAAGGAACTATCCCCAGGTGCTGGATTTCTAGCCTGAGGTCATGTTTGAATGAGATGTTGAGATTTCTTCCCCAAATATAAGGCAAATTTTACATTTTGAATAAATGAATATACAGTGACTAAAAGCAAGGAAGGTGTTAAACTTTATTATTCATATCCTTACACTCTTCTTGGTGCACCTTCTGTGGACTGGAATATCCTTTCATCTCACTGGTTTGGGGCTGAGCTATGTGACTTACTTTGACACATGTCTCATTTTCAAGCAGACACTTTGGACACACTATATGTGTACACTTACCTTATTGTGCTTTAGTCTTTGGCCATGAAAACAAGATTTCATGGATAGGAGGCAATTAACCCGGAAACTGGAATGAGAAAGCCTCTGGGGAGGCTTCCATCCAGCACATACTTTAACAAAAGTTTCTATAGTCAACTTTCCAACGTAGGACCAAGGAATGAGTGTCCACTCTTCTAGGCAGCAGGATTTTGGGTTCATTCATAGCCACAGTGAAAGTGAGTATTACAGGAGCCTTCCATCTTTTGGTCTATTTTAAAAATTGGATTCTGTACTTAGTACTTACTATAAATTTTTGCCAAGAAGTACCACCTTAGTTTGGAGAATCTTTTATTGACTTACATATACAAGTTTCCTTCTTCGGTCTGATGATATTATTCCTTCATTTTCAGTATAACTGTGGGTATATTCTCATGTTTACTTTGCCTTTTCAATAGAATTGCCAGAGACAGAAATAGCGTTCAAATTTAATCATTTTGATAGTTGATTAGCTTCTTTTTAATCTCATGGGTGCCCATGGGGATGTTTGCTAGATAAGGAAAATATGTATTGTTTGTGTGGAGGTTTTAAATCCCTGATATAATAGTATTTCCACAAGGGAAGTAGTGACCAATATAAAAAAAATACCTTAGATACTGAAGTCATTCAGGTGATCCATGAACTTACTAATAACCCATAACATTCTAGTGAATCCAAGCAATGATGTTCTTATCTAGATACTCGGAAGTCAAGTGATTTGGAGGAAGTTGATGAAACTAAGCAATTCTAGCCTAACACAATAGGCATTGTCCACTAGTGAAGTTAAAGGAGTTCTCCACTGTGAACTGTCGAAATGATTTGCTATATAAATAAAACATCCTTGGGAAATCGATTCTGAGAAAATTGAGGCAAAAATATTTTGCCAAAATGGATAAGATCCTGGCAGCAGTTCTCAGGGGAACCTAATGTTTTAGAGGAACAGAGTTTCTTTTTTGGCTGAAAACTCCACACCATTAAAATTAATATAAATACTCTGCTATTTTCAACACCTAATGTTACTGGGACCTTTTGGTTCAAGTTGTACATATTCATAATACTCTGATGGCTTTTTCAACTTGGGAACATGCCCACCGCGAGTCTTTCCTAGGCATTGTATGACCTGGACATCTTAAAATCACAAGCTAGAAATGGGATTTTTGTCAACTCACCCTTCACCCTTCTAACACATAGTTCCAGTGGTTTGCCAACACCTACTGTTTTACACTGCTCGATGAAGCGCAGTTAGCAATCACAGTGTCGCCTGAACATGCTTTGCAAAGCATTGTGTTACCTTCACCTCCCTTAAGGTGAAGAATGCTGCATTATGTCTCGAGGAAGCCCTTTATGAATGGTTTCTAGTTATTAGAAGCTGTTGTCATCAAAACAGAAAGAAAGAAGAAGTAAAAGTAAGCCAAATGATTCAAAATCTTTTTGTATTCTGAGACAAACTCTTTAAATTGTGTATATAAAGGGCCCAGTGTACACGCACACAAACCCAGGTAGGATTTGCTAAGGTGTATGCATGTATTTCTGTGATTTCCTTAGTGTGCTAGTGCCTTGTTTACTTTCACATGCCCGCATCAATATCAGCAAAAGACATGAGCTCCTCACCACATAGGCCTCTCTATAAGACTATTCATCTGAGAGAGCTGGGCCTGGTCGTGCATGAAACTAATCTTGGCTCTTGGGAAGTTGAGGCAGGAGGCTGCAAGTTTAAGGCCAGCCTGAGTTACACAGGAAGATCACATCTAAGAAAACAAAACCCAAAACCAAAATCAAACCAAATAAAAAAACCACTCATATTGTTGGTTACTATAGAGCCAAAGATGAGAGGAAAATCAAACTAAAAACTACATACCATATCTTTCATAAACTCAGAAAACACATTCCATCATTTTTCCACCTTTTATTGATGACACAAACCAAACCTTTAGAATTTATACTTACAGAGAATCACGAAGAAGCAGAATCTCTAGGGCCAGGCTGGAGGATCATTAACATAGTAAACCAGGGTTTGTGAGACAACAGGTAGGACAGAAGCCAACGTGAGCCAGTACTCAGGTAGAAGAAAATGTCTATGAAGAAACTAGAGTACTGTTCTATATCTGAACTCTATACTTGTTAATAGCAAGCATTTCAGACTTTTCTACCTATTCTTGGGGTTGATAGTCCTCTGTGGGACTGAAAGAACCTCTTCAGATTGATTAGAGAAGTTTAGAAAAAGACAGAATGATGAGGTTTTGCATAAGACAGTACCGTGAGAGTTGAAGGAGAGAAGCTCACAGAAAGTGCTACCCTAGACCCAGGGTGAAGGTGTGATCACTGTCAGTTGAACACGTGCCCCACAGGGGGGATAAAGGAGAGATTTGGGCCAGTGAGGGAGATGTGCCTTAGAGAAGTTATGGCAAGCGCTCAGATGTACTCTGGAGATAAATGGACCAAAGTCCTGTTTAGCATCTTCACATTTAAAGCTCAATTTTCAATCATATTGGATTCTCTGAAGAAAAAGTACATCCCTATGGCACTGTGCTCACTTTCATCCTTGATCACAAGGAAACCTTTAGTCCTACCAGGATACATCAAAACTTAGTGGCAAGTTAGGTTTGTTTCCTACCTTGAAAAAATTAAATATCTATAGAATTTAAACAGATTCCTTTAAAAGTCAGTTGGAGAACACATCATAGATAGATATTCAGCAGTTGAATATTAATTTTACAGAGGTTGTGGTTGTCTACATAATTTCGCCCAAGTTCAAAAACTCCACGGTATCTTTCCAGATATTTAATGATTTCCACAGCTTTAAGTATTTTGCCTGGTATGCACTAGCTAATCATTCTCATAGATTTCAGTGATGAGGGCACACAAATGTGCTTTCTTGTGGGTATCCTGTCGAGTACATTGCTAGATCATGAGTGGGTAACACTGACATTCTTTCTCTTGCTTGTTTTATGTATAAAGTGACTTTCACTGTAAGTTAAATTTAGATATCTAAATAAAAACTCAAGGCCTTGCTACTGTTAATGAGAATTTTACAAACGATATTTGATGGATAATGATCTTTATCTCACTTAAAGAAAACAAGCAATCTTATCAAAAGTATCGTTTTTAATGGCTCAGTGTCAATGTTTTTACATGACTGTTAAGATATCTTGATCTTGAGGCTGAAAATTTGAGTGAAATTAGTTAATTAAGAAAGTAATGTATAGGCCATTTATTTTTTGGAGAGGACTTCCATATGTTTCTTTATTTAAGTGGACTCATAACTTTTTGAGGTCCCTGTAGGGAGCAGGATGCTCATGAAGGTGACTTGCTCAGGTATGTACTATGTAAGAGAGCAAGTGGCAATATGTATCTCCCCTAAAATTGTACTCATTCTAGCATATACAATGGCTGCCCAAATGATACTGATTTTATGGTACTCTTTAGTCTGTTCCTACTAAAGCTATATCTGCTTGAGGGAAAATTGTGTTTGTTTTTGTCCTGGGAAAAGGGAAAGGATCTAGTATTTGTGCTTGTCCTCTTGATAATCACTGCTCCCAAGCTCATACTCAGTGCAAAGCTTCCCTTATGAACCTTCTCACCTTTCATTTTCTGTGTTGTCCCTAGCTGTGGTTCAGAAAACAAGCCAGAAGGAATAAGACAAAATGATTACCAGCAGGTAAATCTCAGATATTTTTTGTAGAAAATAATTGATTTTACTCAGTAACTAAAAAAATTTAAAAAAATGCATGTTGCAAATGCTCAATATTTTTTTGAACATCTTACAGATGCACTTCTTATTTGTGCCTAAAAAAAGTCTGCATATCTGCATGAGGCACTGCTCAATGCACATGCCTTTGCCTACAAAATGCATATGTGATGGGCCGGTTTCAACTTGATTGCCTTCCTTTGCAGGATCCCTCTCCAGTTATTTAAATAAAATAGTTATTAATTAAGAGGATTTGCCAGAGGGACTGCATGATTCAGATAAAGAGAAAATTCCACAGAGATACCTTAATAATTCACAGTGATATGACAGCTATAATTTTTCCATTCATTTCTCCAAACTTCTGCGTGGAGTGAAGGTCTTCTATTATTTTGGGGGTCAGTGAAGATAGATAAGATGGTGGGGGTCTGACTGACACTACCAGGATACATGGCAGGGTATACATAGAAATGAGACTTTGTACTTTTAAAAAATGACATACTTAGCTTTCCTTTAATGAAGGCAAATTGTGGAAATGTGTTTGACATTTGCCTAACACCACCGAAAACCTTGCTCCATTTCAGCTGTTCATTTGTGAGGCTGTTGGTGCAATTATGAAAGAATTTGACTTCTTTGGAAAGTTAGGAACTTCGGTGACTTTGGATACGTTGTAAAGCCTCTCATGTAAGGAGTAGGCTCCGGGTTTCACCACAGGTGTCACAGGACTGAGCACTCTGTTCTCAGAGATACCTGATTTAAGCAAAAGCCAATCAAAATAAAGAATATGAGCAATTACCTAAGAACACTGTGTAAATTCTTTATGCATTCGAACATAATATAAAGTAGTTCATTCATTTTATCAGTTTAGTGCAATGCTCCTTCCACGCTGCCCGTTTTTTAGCATAAACTCCTTGCAGGCAGAACTTCTACTGTTGAACTTTTCTTTGAAAAATGCTCTGTGTAAAGGGATGCTTAATAAATGCCATTAGACAATGATCGCCTGTGTTTAATATTTATTGAGCACCTATAGGGACCTGGAGACTTTGGTCCAGGATGAAAAGCTTTAAAAGAGCCTGTACCTAATTAAGAAAAACATGGTCCTTGCTCCCGAGGAGCTTATCTGCTAGAGCAGACAGCGCTGATGTGGGTGCGCAGAGAAAATTAATTTTTTAGCTGAGTGCAGAAAACAACAGCTACCTTTACGAAATTGCAGGATTTATCTTTCTCTCCTTTAAACTTGTTTTCTTGGTGAGGGCCTCACATGAACTGTCTGGCAGAGAGTGAAGGTGAGGGAGTCTGGAGAAAGGACGTGGACTGAGGCCATGAGGCAGGAGGACGGTGACAGATGGTGTGGCGGGTGGCTCCGTGGCTGGAGGGAAGGAGCAGTTGGAGGAATAGGATTCCTTTAAGTGGTTGCTATGTTTTCTAGATTTTCCAATAATTATCATGTACTTTCATCATCATGATTAATTAATATTTAAGTCCAGGTTGTAAAGGAGACCACAGAGGGATGAACCAGACATTGATTCCCTTTCATTTAGGCATGCTAAAAAGCACAGCTGGGATAGAGGGCAGGCTTGGCATGAATTTAAAATCCTGTCACAGTTTATTAGGAATGGATTCATAATGCATCCGTACTTATATTACCAGAGATTAGAGAAGTGGGAATAAACTGGGGATAAATATGAACTACGCTTTTAGTACAAAAATTGTCATCTGCTGATTTTCATTCCATATCTTAAAAATAAGAAGGTCAATGCAGGAACCGTGAGTTGTGTGTGGAAGACACATCTGCTGAGCTTGTTTTACACAAGAATATTTTTTCTAATTAAAATGAAGAAAGGAATTGCAGTTTCCAAAGTACATATTCCAAAAGCTCTCTCGTGTCATATTGATTTGTATTCAGATCTGAAGGAAAAGCTATAAGCAAAGTTTGAGAGCAAGCCAAATAGGTATTAATTTCCCAAATCTCAGCAAACTTGAAGACAGAAATGAAAATTGTGGTACAAAGGGGAGGATCAAGATGGTAAGAACTAGCAAAGGGGTCAAAACTCTATGATTTGTTCTGCGAGCCAATAAGTCCTAAACTGATCAGCTTAGGCTAAATCCATGACAGAAAATCACACGCGTGTGCACACGCATGCACACACACACACACACACACGCATGCATGCACCATACCTGATGATTTTACTTACACCAAGTAAATTAAATAAAACAGTACCTCAGTAAAGTTGACAAAAGACTACATATTGCAGCACGTTAAACAAGATGACAAGATTCTTTTGTCGCACGATGAAAATTGTTTCCCCATTTGCATGGTTTTTTTGTTTGCTTGTTTCTGGCTCCTTTGTTCACCGTTTCCCACTTCTAACACCTTTTTTACAGGCAGATTCTGCTCTATGTGAAGGTGTAATTTAAAATCCATTCAATATCATTACTTACCAGGTTCATCCACGTGGATGTGATCAGTTTTGAAGTCTTCTAACATTGTGTTTGGATGCTTCATACGGAAGCTAGCACATCCAGTGTGTCATTATTTTGAGCTTGCCTCATCCTCCTGGGGAAAATGGGAGTTTGTTTTGTTTGGGACTTGTTCCACCTCGTACCTGAAATGTTTGGCCCAGATATCTGCAGATATCAGGGATGGGTAAAATTTCTGAGACATTTGTAAATGTGGAGAACAATGTTTGTCTTTACTATATACCTGTATACCAGAACTCACATGTCATTTCCTGTACTCACATGTGTCTGTAGGTGCCTGCTGTTGTGAAGACCCAATTATTGCTAACAATCAGCAAAGTAAGACTGTTTAAGAGTTTTGTATAAATTATAAACATGGAAGTCAAAATAAACACTTCTCTATACATTTTGAGACTTGAATGTCTTACTGTAAACATATAACTTTTCAGGAAACAATGCACTCATAAAATAGAAGATAGTTATATAATTCCACATGGTTTTCACATGCACTCTAGATCTCAGTTTCAAGCTCATCTTTGCCCTGCAAGAAATGTGCATTTGGATCAATGTTTAATTTTGTTCAATCTTATTTCAGAAAGTATTTCTGTGAGAACCTTCAGTCATTTGAAATGAGTGATTAAAATTTTAATTTTGATATTCAATAAAGGGTATACAGAAATGGAATATCCACAGATCTAATTCTGTCCAGATTCTAAATGAAGCTGGGGAAATGAAAGATAGTTTATAAAGAATGGAAGTACTATGGCACTTGGAGGCAGGAGGCTTGGAGGAGGGTGAAGGTACGATCTCCCTTCAGGCCTGAGGAAGAGTTGAGTTTTAGAGACTAGAGGAAAGAACAAGGCGTTGAAGAAATTGCAACTGTAACAGGAAATGAACCATCGCATTTGTCTCTCGGAAACAGCTCTGCAAGTGTCTTGCTGGCTGGCTGCTTTCCAAAGATAGATCCCTGGCCTTGTCTCTGTGGAAGGTGGATTATCAGTCATTGCTTTATGCCTTTTCATTCTCTTGTCAAGTGGGCAAACTGTAAGTGTTAACCAAACTCTTCTCTACAGAAAAGTGTATCTCTTAGAGAAAAAATATATAATACAGGAAAAATGCAATAAGGTGGGTGATCTTCCTATCTTTTCTGTTTCCAGCCTTTTCAGGGTTTGACAAGTGGAAGTACAGAGGTGGGCTTTGGTCTTTTCTCGGAGAAGGAGCAGGGGTCATTGAGAACAGCAGATGCTAAAAAGCCATTCTGTGTTGCCCTGGGAGGTCCCTATGCAGCAGTTAGTAGCTCGTGGCTGGCACTTGAGATTGAGGTTTTGGGGAGTTAACCAGTGTGCGCTAAAGCTTGTAGGAAAGGTTCCCTTGGGGAATTAGGCATTTTAGTGGGACAATGAAATTTCATTGACTGAGAAGGGCTAAACACAAACGTCTATCAGAGGTCCTGGGAAGTAGGAAAAAGCACTGGAACAACTATGACGGAGGAAAATTGTTTTGTAGTGCGCTGAGTACTCTAGTTTGCTCGTGAGGTTCTCCCCACCTGTGGCTCCAGTTTTTGACATCTCCTGTAGGGACTCTGGACAGTGGCCTTCCCTGTCACAGACAAAGCATCACCCCTGGTGAGACTGTGCCCCCTCCAACACAGAGGGGGTACAAGAACAGCTGTGTCTTGGTTGAGAACTAGATAACCTGGGGAGCTGTACCGAGGCCCTGTACTAACTGAAGGCAGCTGAATGGTACTCAAAGGAACTTCTGTCTTTTCTCATAAAACAAAGCCATTCGAAGGGCATCTCTAATATTGTACCCTTCATGTTGGGCGGTGGTTTTAATAACATAACTGTGATAAAAAATATGTGGTATGGTTGGTGTCTGGATATCCTCCCAAAGCCTCATGTGGCCCTGGGGGGTCAGGCTAGCTGAATCTAGAGTTTGTAATTGGTTCATTGTCCAGTGCTGGGATTACAGGCGTGAGTGCTACACCTGCCTTAGGGCAGGTAGCCTGAATGTAATACAAGGGATGGAAAGGTTTGCTTTTCCCCCTTTGCCCTTATTGCTTTTGTATCTTTGTAAATGTGAATGTTGCCACCCTCCTTGGAGCCAGTTGATTACAGACTAAAACCTTTACAAACTCTGAGTTAAATAAATTCTTCCTTCCTTCCTTTTTGGTGTTGGGTATTTTATCTCAGAAATGAAAGAAAAGTAACTAAGACAGTATGACCAGAAAAAATACGAAAAATCATGCCATATACTATAGTGTATGCCTTTATCTCAGTTACTCTGGAGACAGAGACAGAAAAATCCCATGTTTGCGTTTTAAATCAAGGCTGCCAGCAAGATCCTAATTCCAAATATTACAGACAGAGCCTGGAGATGCAGTTTTGTCACAGAACACTTGTCTAGCACGTGTCCAGGTGTGCAGGCCATGGATTCAATTTCTAGTACTGTGGAGAGACAGACAGACAGACAGGCAGAGGTTATTCTTATACCACTTACTCTGATCTCTCTCTCTTTCCCCCTATCATCTATTTATCTATCTATCATCTATCTATCTACATTATGATAGACACTGCCTATTTGTTAAAACAACAAGGACAACCCCCCCCCACCTACCTACGTACACCCAAAGGAAAAAAACACATTTCATCCTCCCGGACAAAGAGGAAAATTATATTTTCTGGTCTTGGTGCAGATAGGCAGGGACTTTGGAGCCAGGAGAAAGGAGGTGAGAGGTTTCTCATCACTGTTGGACTGGGCCGTAACGTGTCAAAGGTAGTTCTGGACTTTTTTCTTTGGATGCTGGATGCAGAGTGTTCAGTTTTTCCAGGGATCTTAAGTAAGTCTGCCCTATGGAAGAATGATGCCATAAAGTGCACAGAGCCTGGATCTGGGGCTCACTAGTTGTCTGAGAACTTCACATTTGACCTTGCAGAAGCAACAAATTAGTTATTTGTTCACATATCCTCACTAAGATTTGTGAGTTAATTTACTCCCATGGCTTAGTCTAGCCACTCTGGGTAATTCATGTTCCTCCAGCTCTGTCCGAGGAACTCCCTCCTCTCTGTAATGTGCAGCCACAGTAAAATCATCTGCAATAAAAATATGACATTTATGTAACTTTCTGGCTATGTTTACTCATCCCAGTATAGCAGGCTTTCTTTATCTCTGCTCTTCTTCAGGGGCTCCATCATATTGGTTGGATAGGGCTGAAGGAAGAGGTGTATGTGCAGACTATAGAAGGAGTTCTTTCTGCGTGGTGGAAAATGTGCAGCACAGATGGAGCAAGGCAGGTAAGAAAGAAATACCTGGTAAGAACACACAGATGCCTCAAAGGGGAAGGGAGACTCGGAACTGTGCTGATTGGTCCAATAAACTGGAAAATTTTCAACCACTTATTTGTTACGGGAGAAAGGCTGAAAATGTTAGGACAATGAAACATAGTTTAGTTTGAAGCCCTCTTCTAACATGTGAATTTTCTGGATAAATTGCTGTGTGCAGGGGGACGGGGATGTAAATTGTAGTGTGTGTAGATGCAAAGACATCCTGAGCCTGTGGATCATCTTGCATTATCCAGAGAGGCAACTAAGAGGTGGACTGTGGGTCAGTGCACAGAGCCTTCCACTACCGATTAGAAGTCTCTTCTTTAAAGAATTTTATTTTCCTTTTTTCCCCAGAAAGTGTAGGGCTTGAGAGTATATTAGGTACAGTTAAAATAAAGACCCAGACCCTTTTCAGAGGGTAGGAAAAGCAGCATCTGTGTGGCTATGAGCAGCAAGCGGTTTTGTGGTTTGAGACTGAGAGGTGGTGGTCTGGACGCTTGCTTCTGTGCAGGTAACACTGTCCCTGCTAGTGCAGGTTGCTGTGCCTACCCAAGTTCCCCTATTAACCCACAAGAGCAAACCCCTAGCAAGGAGACCAGTATCTGATCAATCAAGTGTTGACGCTCAGGGGATTGGAGACAGGGACCCTACTCCATCAAACAGGACCACAGCCCCAGATTGGTGGTGGGCTGGCTCGGCCCACCACTCCTCAGAGTAGCTTTGTATGTCTTCCTTTTGCAAATAAAAAATACTTACACTTTCTATTCTTCTCTGACTCTTCTTCTTCTTTCCATGTCTGAGAGACAAAGCCCAATGAGGTGAGGGTGAGTCTGGGGACCATTAGACCCTAGACCCACCGCATAATAAGAGGAAGTTAAATTACAGATGTCTAAATTTTCTGCTAATTTTAAATTCTGAACATAAGAAAGAGAAAAGACATTCACAATAGTTTTGTAACATCTTACATAGGCTTCTTGAAAAACAGTTTTTTTTTTTATATACTGGGAATGTAATCCAGAGTCTTTGCGTTTATATCCCCAGCCTTTTCTTCATTTTTTAATTTTGAGATGGTGCCTCCCAAGTTGTTGTACTGCCTAGGTGAGGATCCAATGCTCATTCTGCTTCAGCCTCCTAGAATGATGGGATACAGGTGTGCACTATGACACCCAGCTTGCTAGATTTTTGTAAGTTTTTATCCTTCATTGTCTGCTGTCACTAGACTGGAGGGTTGGTGGGAGTGGGCTGGGGGTTAGTACACAGCCTGACATACCAAGGAAAAGTGCAATATTCCCGCATAGTCTCTCGTGCTGCCAATGAAACTCTCTGTTACTTGAACAGAATTCATTTCATATTCTGCCTCCCCATTCCTAGCTAGGAGTACCTGGTAAGTTTCCCAGCATTTAATAGATGTTAAGATTGATTTGTTGAAATCTATGTATGACAGAATGTGTGTTCTCATTATGCATGGCTTGTATTTATGAACTGTTAGGAAAATAATGACTAATTGTATTTTTTAGGAATAGCATGAAACAGACCCTTGATTTAAAGACATTTTTATAAACTATATTATAAAGACAGTCATTATTGTGTGAGCAGTCTTGCATTACTTAAAGCCTCCAAGGTATAATAATAAGAATGTTAAGTTTACAGCATGGATATTAAAATATTTGAATTTTTTAATAAACGAATGTGGTAAAAAAATTTGAGTTTAATTATTCCCTTCTTTATCTCCCCTAATTGGTTTGAATACTCATTACTTTTGGTATTTGTCTGTGAAAAGGATATAAAACTACACTTTTAGGGTCTCAGCTTGGTCTAAGTATTAAAATTATATAAATCAACGTTGTTGATTTCCTATCACATTGTTTTGAAATTCTGTATCATTTTTGAAGTGTCTTTTTATCTTTATTCTCCTTAAAATTAAAAAAAATATACTAAGTACAATTTTATATGACACTGGAGCCCTTATAAGAAAGATCAAAAGAAACTAAATCTGTTCTTTGTATACTGGATAGGAGAGGCAGTACGAAGCTGTGAAAAAGAGACAAGAGGAAATGTGGCAGGTGAAAGGAGTTACTTGGGTGGAGAAGTGACTAGGGAAACAAGTGTTAGTTTATCAGGTCTTTAAAAACCCTCTTTGGTCTCAACTTTCTTACCATTGACAGTAAAAATATTATACCTTTCACATGGGAATTTTAGATTTTGCTTTGAAGCATCAACATGAAGGTCAGAAGGATCTTTTTGCACCTGCTATTTTTGTATGGCCTTTTAACTTAAATAATCAATATGCTAGAGTAGTCTATTTTTAACTTCTTCATCTGTAATATTTCCCCTTTACTTCTAACCTCCTGACAGGGAGGTTGAAATTGTCATCTCAGATTCATGTCATTTCCACATTCACAGCTAGAGGTTTAATACAAAAAGTATTCACATTTTTTTGAAATAAATGTGAATTTTAAACCACAAACATTTATTAAGTACTTATTATTTTTCAGGCAAGTGATAAGTACATTGGGTCATATGAAAAAATAAAGAGAAAAATTCATGTTGAGATAAAAAACCATTTGTGAGGAAAAGCTTGCAAGTTCTTAGAGAGAGCGAAGTTTTGTAAAACGGGCTTTATAAGTTGATATACTAGAACACTTAGCTTCTATCAGTGTTGTACAGAGTAAATCCTGATGCTACTTTTTAAATTGTTCCCTCTGTTAAAGTCTTAGTCAAGGTAGATACTGGTTAACTCAATGCTTAGAGAACTCAGGTCCACAGAGTTCTGCTTTCGGAGTTGACCTGGTAGAGAAAAGCCAGCCTCATTGCTCTTACTGACATAGTTATGTGCCCAGCCCCATGGGACCTAGAACACTATTCCTCTGCATGTGGCCAGGGACCACACGTACACTATGACACTCAACGCAAATGAGAATAAGCCTCAAGGAAACCTCGATAAATTATCATAACAATGCATATTAATTTTATGCTTGCTGGACTTAATGATGATTTTTAAAATTGGAATTGTATTTTAGATATATAAACTTCATTTTTCTATCAACTGATTTCTAGTGTATTTCATAAAATATTTGCTCAAAATGTACTATATACTATAATAAAAACAATATGTGGTTGACCACAGATAATTTGAAAATAATTGGAATAGAATATATTATCCTGGATATAAGAATGTGCCTTGGAGTTACACTGCATGAGTTCAAAGGACATGTTCATGATTTATTAGAAGTATGATTTTAGAAAAATTGCTTAGGTTTTCTGTTCTTCACCTTGCTTACTTTATTATGAGGTTAGCATTCGCTTCTAGGGTTACTGTGAGGATGTAAAGCACTTAGAATGGCACCAGGCACACGGTGATGGCCTCTGTTAGCCCTACGTATGAGTGCATAAGGCTGCAGCAAGGTGCACGGTCCTGCTTAGAATGCAGGAAGGTAGAATTTAAAGGATCATGTTCTGTTGGCCTCCTGCATCCCAAAGCAATCCTCTGCAGGCATTTTATATGCTGGAAGAATGTAACCCCCTGGCAGCGTGGAAGTTTTATTATTGTCTGTCTATCAGCTTGCCCATAGTTGGTAACAAGGCTATTTATAAGCTAACTTGCAGTAAGTTTTGGATACAAACAGCTGTTTACATATTTCTAACTTCTTTCCATCTCACTCACCTTTTCCTCCTGCTGACAGGGACAGACACACTTCACATGTGCTTACTCCCCTGCATTGACAGATGTGTTTAGTCTTTATAATTTCTTCTCACTGTAACATATATGCCTCTTTATTTATCTTAGTCTTGTTCTACAGAGTAGTTTAAGTGAATGAAGACTATATGTAATTCTTGTACTTCCTTCCTCCACTCCAACATCCTAAATTTTTTCCTCTTAGTACAATGCAACATTGACTCCATCCTATTATCTAATAAACTTACTAATTCTCAAGCACATTTTCTCAAGGACTAAAACATTGTGCAATTGAGAAAAAAAAATCACAATGAGAAACTGGAGGTTCCTTTAGTCTTTTTGTCCAGTTTGTGGGCTTCCAGAATGACGGCACTAATCATGTATACAAAAGGATGGTATATTTGTGTCTTTGCTTTTCTTTTAGCTCTGTGATCGTTAGCAAGACGTTGAAATCTTAGCCTCAGTAGTCTCAGTGCTAAAATTATAATTACATAAATTATAAAGTTGCTATAACTAGAATAGCCATCATTTAAAGAATAATACCATATATTCTAGAGTATATGATTTGTATATAACAACTAATCATGTATGTATGTATATATGTATGTATGTGTGTGTGTGTGTGTATATATATATATATATATATATATATATATATAATGCAAACAATAACTTATGGAGGGAGGTAAACATGAGTATCCCTGAGTTTTCAGAAAAGAAATTTGACTTTTGGGGACATTAATAATTTATTCTAGGTAACACAGCTAGCAAAAAGCAAAACAAAGGCTTGAATTTTGATTTCTGGTTAAAAATCCACATTTTTGCCTTTATATATCAGATATTCTCACCATCCATCTCACTTTCAGAAATTTCCAGGGCAACTGTGAACAGGTCAGTAGCGAGATCCTCAAACCCAGAAAACAGTGAATCCCAGTGACTTTACTTAAGGAAGAGGAGAGAATATTTAACCATTGTATTATGAGGCATCCAGAACCTCCTGCCAGTGTTAGTCTCTGAGGCCAACTGCCTTTCCTATGGGCATCTTCCCTGTGGTCCAGTTGCCAGAGCATATCTGTCTTTGTTGAAGCTTGCCTTTGCTCAAGCTCTGTGGGTTCATTTGATAAGGAGACTGACTCCAAACCATGCTTAATCTTTTGTCCATGGGCTATGTTTAGGAGTTGGCTCACAAGCTGGCCCTGAAAAGGAGGAGGGAAAGTAACAATAAAAGGAAGAGTTATAGACTATGAGAGCTTGGATGACAGCTATCTTCCCTGGAATTAGTTAGAAAAGCAAAAATGGATGTTATTAGTGGGAAAGTGTCTGGCACTACAGTTTTTATTGGGCTCTACCATTGGTAAGACTCCTCAATGGCTGAGCTTGGAAGAGACTGCATAGCAGCTGTGCCTGGAGATAGCACACATTGCACACAATTTGGGTAATGTTTTCTTCATGGCTTAAGCAGTAGAAGAGAAGAGTAGGGCAAATGTATTAGGTTTTCATCTCAGGCACTGGGAGACAGGAAGACGCCAGCAGCTACAGATTGGCAGCTCCTCCTCTGCAGATATAATTGACTTGTTTCATTCCATGGAAAATAGCAAAGGGAAAAGATTTATGTTATCTCTTTTGTAAAATAACTTTTAAAACCCCAAACCTGTGACATCATTTTGTGACACCAGGAAAGTCACTCTTTTGAAGACTGACTCAGTTTTTTCAACTGTAATTTGGAGATAAGACACCTATTCTGGTAACTTCCAGCCTTGAAACTGGAATTTCACCATCGAGAATCATGGTTCTTAGTCCACTGGTCTCAGATTGGAGCTAAACCATTGGCTTTTCATGGGTGTCTGACTTGATCTGCCTTTAGATCTTGGACTTTTCCAGCTAATGTAATCACTTGAATCAATTCCTTATAATCAATTCCTTTCAGTTTTGTTTCTCTGGAAAATATCCTGTTAATTCTGTTTCCATGGAGGGGGGGGACCATGACTAATACAGTTCCTTTTTCCCTGTTATTTTTCATACATTAGCTACTCTTTAACTTTAAGTCATTAGACTTCCAGGGAAATTTAGCACATATTCGATGAAAAATAATGGAGAAAAATAAGACGAAGAAGAAGAAAAGAGAGGAATAAAGGAAGGAAAGAAAGAAAGGAAGGGAGGGAGAAAAAGACTGTTATGGTGCACGAATGTGTATGAGTATGTGAGAAAGCAATTCAACTATGAGGAAGTTTTTTCTATGTGAAGGATCATATTTAAAGTCACATTTATTTTTTTATGTGCATCTAAATTATTCTTACCTGTGGTTTCTTTTCCATTACTTTTGGTAATTGATTCTCTTCTTGGATAGCTTGTTGGTGTTTTCCATCAAAAACATGCTACAAGATTGATGGCGTCAAGCCTTCATCTTCAGCTTTCCCTCTTTCCCAAGTTTGGATTAGGTTTGGTCAACTCTAGGTCAGAAAAATATTGCATTAGTCTTTTCAGATTGTGTTCAGATCCATATATCAAGAACAGTCTAAAATTGAGATGGCGTCCCCTGGCTGCCCTCCTAAGCTAGCTGACCTCTTACGGTTCTTTTTCCTATTATGCTTTCCTCTTTGTACTCTGTCTGTACAGTTTATGTTGAAAGTGCTGCAGAAAATCGTTTCTTAAAACCTCAAAACCCTACACACCCTTTAGTTTCTTTTATTCCTTTTCTGGTTCGGATAACTAAGAAATGCAAAACCTTTAGTCGGATACAATTATGGTGAATGCTATTCTAGGAGTTACACCACTCCTCAAGCTGCTGGATTTCTTGCTTGTATCTGTGTAATTTTGGGTAAATTTTACTGACTAACTGTAATGAACCTATCACTGTCAACCTCACAGAACATGAGGAACAAGTGACAGGATTTTTAAGCCATTAATTTGTAAGATGTTCATTATGTCAAAAAATATTAAAATTTTCTTCATTCTCTACTTACATGATAGTTGACATATGATCTCACATTTCCCACTCACCATTTTCACAATAGATTCAAGCAATCCTCCCGTACAGCCTTGTTAGTGGACAGAACATATATCTTTACGTATATCTAGCTTAGCGACATATCTGTAGATAGGTCTAGTTTAGTTTCTCCTCAGTGTTCCACCCACTCTTATACACTCTAGATTCATCCACCTCCAGAAAAAAATTCCACCTATGACTGCATGAGGCTTTGGGGCACATCTAGACCCAAACCATAGCACCCTATTTTTGTAGGAAAGGACTATTTCAGTAAGACTGCTTTGATGCTGTCAAGGGATTTCATGAAGATAGCCTGACCCTAAGAGAGAGTATTTAAGGCTTCACAGGATAGATAAGGTATCAAAGTTTTGATAAGTATGATATGAAATGTATAGCTGCAATACTTAAGGAACTTAAGTTGGCCACACTAAACTCAATAAACAACGTAATTCTATTATAGAAAGAAAGAATGATTAAGTGCAAAGAATAATACCAAATCTGAGTGTTTGGGTTCTAATACAGTCCATGCCATTTAATAGCAGCAGTGTTTGGAGTCTATCTTTTGGATTATGTGGTGGATTGAAAACTGGTTGTCAATTTGTTACACCCAGCTGAACTGAGTCAGCATGGTGCTGAGAGTGGGAGGCCCACATATGGACTATTGTTGGCAGCATAAGAGGCAGAATGGAAGCAGCAGAAGAAAGGCTGTTGGGACCTGAAAGAAGCTGTTGGAAATTTTGGGGTGCTGTTAGAAGGTGTAAGGAGCAGTTGGTTCTCTTGGAGGAGCTTGTCATGATGGCTTTCCTGATGAACTTGGCTGTTCTCATCAGAGGAAGAGCTTAGGACCTCGATTTTTCTGAAAATGGCTACTGTTCACTTTGAGGAAGCTCTGAACCTCACCTTGAGCATCACTTCCTGGCTCTGGAGGGGAAGATGGGGAACTGCTCAGTCTCCTGGAGAAGCTTGTCACGCTGTCTTCTCTGATGGGGACTCGGCTTTCCTCATCATAGGAGGAGCTCGGGACCTCACTCTTGCTGAGAATGGCTGTGGTACATTTGGGGGAGCTCTGGTTCTTACTCTGAGTGTCACTTCTTGGTTCCAGTGCAGATCCCTCAGCCTGCTGGCACAGATCCTTCATCCCGCTGGCGCAGACTTTCTAGCTTCCACCACTGACCTTTGGGGCTTCTCGATGCAGATCTGTGAAACAGGCCTGCATGAGACATTGTCATGGGCTCTGGGCCTCCAGTTGGACCTGTAGGAGGCACTGTTATGAGCTCTAGGTCTTCAGCTGGACTCATGCAGGACATTATTATGAGATCCAGGCCCTCAGCTGGATTCTTTGATCTTAGTGTGTGGACAGATTTCCTGTACTCTCTTTTTGTATAAGATCGTTTGGGTGACTATTATAAATAACCTTATAAAATATGTGTCCTATATTATATTGTTCCCCTCTCAAAAACCCAAACTACAACAGCTTCAGTTCACATTTTTCACTGGTTCACAAAAAACAATATTTGTTCTAGAAGTCTGTAAGTTCCTTTGCAGCCCTAACCTCTTTGATTCTGCTCTCCAGCACATGCTCTCTATTTTCAAGAGACAGAAATAGTAACACAGAAAGAAAGAAAAACTTTGCTTCTCACATTCTAACTTTCAGCTCAGGCAATATGGAAATTCAAAGAGCTGCCCCCACTTCATGGTGTAGTAGATTCAGTCATTCAAAGCAAAAAGTGTGGGAGCTAATTTCACAATATTTGTTCAATTACCATTCTAAGAGATATTGAAGTAGTTCTGCCTCAGGAACCTGTCTACTTGGACTTAATTTTGATCCTTCACTAATAAACGTGTAATTATTAACATCAATAATACTTCCATTTATTAAGTAATATTAATTCAGCACATTTTACACTCACCTCATTAAAACTTCACAATATTGCAAAATATATTTTGCCTTTCTGTTATAGATGGAGAGGCTGAAGTTGAACATTATGGTCAAATCACACAAGTGATGAGCAGCAAATTGGGAGCTGGACATCAACTCTGTGTGTCTGTCTCATTGAATTTTCTTATTGCCTAATAGTGATGTAAACTTAACACTGACTCTACCATGAACGCCAAAGTTTTAATACTTTATTTCTGATCCATCTTGCATCTTTAGAGAGTTGCTCATAATTTCTTCTTTTTAGTTTCTTCACTTTTGATGAAGAAACACTATGTTTATGTAAACATCAGGCAGGTTCAGTGAGCCCAGTGCTGACAGAACTCAGACATCCGTCACTTGTCACCTGGTTTCAAGATCTCACTGTCCACCCTCAGGTGTGCGAGGGAATGGTCAGTCTTCTTTAACAAGTTCTTTTAAACGTCTTTAAAAACCAAATGACAGAAAAGAGATGTTGAAGATGTTCACTCTGCTTAGTGTAAACTTGGGTGTGTAAGGGTTGCTCAATCATTTCTAATTATGAACACATTAATTAATATAAAAAGAACACAAAGTATCCACCTCATCCTTTATCTGTTTTTCTTTTTTAGTAACAGGAATTGAACCTAGGACCTTATGCTTGCCAGCTAGGTACCATACTGCTGAGCTATATCCCCAGCCTCTCCACCCCATCCTTTAGAAGGACCTTTTGATATGCTAATACATAAGTGTATCTTTAGGAAAAATAAACAGTAAAAAGAATCACCCTGGAAAATGGTTTTTTTCATAAAATAAAGGAAGTTTGAAAGATGCTATAAAAATTCATTGTAGTAACTCGAATTGTCTTTGTCACGTTTCTGTGCCGTATACCTTTCTCTCTCTACCTGCAGAATCCAACTTCCCTTTAAAAACTCTGAAAACCTTTCTACAATGGACTTATTGTCACTTCACTGGAAAGGAATAGGTAATGTCTTGATCAACGTAACTAAAACTTCCATCAATTCGGGTTCCAGGAAATAAAACAGACATAGTCCCTAGCATGTGTTTCCCAGTGACATTTTTTCTGTGTGATCTTTATGTTTCTCGGTTACATTTCTCAAGATACAGAAGGCAGGGCATTCTTCCCATGGGTAACTGGGTCAACACCATCTTAGGCTTTAGCACCAGTGTATACTGACTTCACTGCTTGACCCGTTCTATCCAATCCCTCCTTTTCTCTAGGGCAGTGCTTCTCCAGACCGGCTGCTCACTCAGCTCTGAGGATTCTCGGCACCGATGTTAGGGTCTCCTGTGGGCCAGTTGAAGCAGAATCCCTCCTAGGAGGCTCATGCCTCGGTATGTTTAGAAGGCTCCCTGGGTGACTCTAGCATATCGTCTGGCAGAAGCTCCCCTCTGCAGCACGTGAGTGGGCACAGGTTGTGGCTGCGGTTATGATCTTTTCTGCACCTTCTCCTCCCAGTAGTTTCCATCCTGGCTAGTTTTCCACCACGTTAACAAATACCTGACTAGTCAACTTATAAAGGGAAGATGTTTATTTGGCTTATTGTAGACTCTAGTCCATGTGCAGTTAGTCCAATTGCTTTGGGCCTGCGAAGAGTCAGGGTTTTATGGCAAGACTGTTTGACAGAGCGAAACCATCCCATCATCTTGAGGTATTAAATGAGAGGAAGGGAAGGGGTTAGGGTCCTGACCTGCAAAAGCTAGACCCAGTGTCCTAAAAACCAGCTTCCAGGCCTCAATACTTGAAGTTTTCACCATCTTTCAATAGTGGTGACCGAGCCTTTAATACATGAACTTTAGGGCAACACTTAGCCAAAACATAGCACTATAAAATTCTGCTCCTGCTAGCTGCTTCTGGCTGTTGGACGTCTTACCATACACTGAACCTAAAGCTGACTTTGGAGTTTGTTACTGTCAGCACTGGCTAGAAAAACAAATTTAATGCAAGATGTATAAGTATTTAAGAATTTACAAAATTGGCTTACAGTGATCACACAGAGTCAGATGCAGAAAAGCACAAAAGCTCTGTCAGCTTGTTGGAGAGCTGAAGGATCCAGTGGAAGGCCTGGAGCTCACTGTGGTGTCCAGTGAGAGTCCATATCAGAAGGCCAAAGGGTCTGTGACAGAAGGCAAAAGGGTCTATGCTGAAAACCAGGAGATGACTTCTAGGGTGAAGGTACAGCCTGGAGCTCCTCTGGAGAAACACAAGCAGCCTTCCTTCTTCATTTCCCTTTTATATCATGCTGGAAACAATCCTCCCTAGTGTGGGTCTTTCACACTCAGAGGTATGCTGAGCCAATTGAGTTGGGCATTTCTTACTCAACTTGCCATAATAAGTTAAATTCCACAGGTCATCTCCAGTTCTGTTTGTATCTTACATCAATAATGATCACCATGTGAAAATAAAGAAGAGCTCTGTTCCCTCAGCAGTAGGATTACTTATTAAACTACAAATAGTGGAAGATTTTAATTTGTTCAAATGATTTATGGTATTATGACTATGGCATTTCATGGTACTTGTTCAATGTATTTGGGTAGTCACTGATACGTGTTTCTTTAAGGACTAGATTATATAATGTTTATTTTTGAGTTACAATACTAGAAGTTGAATCCAGTGCCTTCACATTTAGATACCTACCTAATTTTTTGAGACAGGACTTCAATAAGTTGTTCAGACAAGACTCAAGCTATCTTTCTGCCTCATTAGTTGTTTACTACTGCCTATCTTTCTTTGATGGTACTAGGGGTCGAGTCTAGGACCTTGTGCATGCTAGCCAAGGCTGTACCATGGAACCATATTCTCAGCTTTTTTAAATTTTATTTTAAAATGGTTTCGGTAAGATGGCCAGGCTGTCATCCCCAACATGCAATCCTCCTGCCTCAGCCTCCTGAATAACTAGGATTTCAAGCATGAGAACCATACCCAGTTACCATCTTATATCCTAATACTGCCTTTCACATTAGATTTCTTTGGTTTTTGTGCAGTGATAACATCCAACACCTCAATATACCAATTTCATCAAAATAGCCTGTTTTATCTTCTCTGTTGGAAAAGATAGAGCAAAAGGTAGATAGAAACATGTTTAATTCTGTTTCATATTTTTAAGTTTCAAAGCCTTCAAGGATAGTGGCTGCAGCTTTATAAGTACTCAATAAATCCTCAATGATTGAATGAACTCAATGAACATATCCCAATCTAAGACAATCAGTCAGTAATCAAATGATAGGAAAAAGAATTCATATTTCCTAAGCTCCCAGATTTCTGGGTTTGCCACACACCAACCCAGTTCCATCCATTAAGGGGATGCTGGTCAGAATCTCTTAGGAGGAAGCACTTCCTGCTGGTCAAACCCAGTGGAACAAGATCTCATGCTTGGCCTGAGCCCTGCCTCGTGTTACTGACCGGTTATAATAATCAATGCTGCTGTGACATGTGAACAACAAATGAGGCGTCGATGCCATGACTCGGTGAACACAGGCAGATATTCACCTTCGGATGTGTAAACCCACTTAGCTGTAATATCCAGCTACCTCAGCTAGAGTTAAGTCTCTGACAAGTTAAAAGGATGCCTGACAGGTGCACCTGTTCCTCCTTGGCGACTTGATAAAATAGGAGCAGGTGTGGGATAAGAAATGGAGGAGGGGAGATTGAGGCCTCGGGTTTCATTTACGAGCTATTTACTAAAAAAAATTTAAGGTCTGAGCTTACCGTACTGAGCAGCATTATCTCCCGTGTTCACATCTGATCGCTTTCCCTTCCCCACTCCCACTAACCCCCACCTGCACTGCTGCCTGATTTAGATGGAAAGTAACCATCTTCCTTCCCAAAGACCTGCTAATAATCGGTAATGCAAGAGAGCGTTCAGGCTGGCCTACTGGCCACTCATTCCTTTATGAATCATCTGGCAATTTTTTTTAGTTTGACAATCGCACCTCATATATTTTAATATTGGTTTTGAAAGAAGAAAGCAGAGAACTTCCATTTCTTTACAGCTCCCTGTAATTTCAACTTACTCTTTACTTATGTATGAAGTCGACTTGGGTGGAAAGGTTAGAGGCAGATGAATTTCTAGTTTCAGAGCCTTGGAAAGGCCAATAAAATGTGCAATAATCTTAATGTTAAGGTTTCATGCAGCTGAAAGTATGTTTTATATGCATGGATGACACTACTGAGATATGGTGACAAGGAGCTTGTATTTCTAAGAATTTTTTCTTTGATTTTTTTTCCTACACCTTAACTCACATTAAAACATTTTCAGACCACTGCACAAAACACAACAAAAAAGTAAGAAGCAGTGATTTAAATGCTGAATATTTTCAAGTCAATGTGCAAGAAATATTGACTTGCTTTGTTTGTGTATTTTCTAGACCAGTCTGAAATACTGACTACCTCTCTACCCCAAAATGCATATCATGAATTGTATTGTCCTGCATTTTTTCATGAGTTTACTTTTTATTAACTGATATGCACAATTAAAGAACAGATTAAGAGCACTACAAAATATGCTGGAATATTAGGTATTTCTATGGGGCAAACAAAAGATTGTCTGACAGTAATTATTCTTAGATTTATGATGAAAATAAGATAAACCTTTAATTACCTCTGTTTTCCTTTCTATAGCTATAGGGGAAAACAAGGAATTATCAAGGAAGAAGGTAAAAAGGAGCTGGATAAGTGATAGGATGTCTCTCTAGATGTGAGATTGGGGATTGAACCACTGTACACTGTTTCATAGACTTACCCTCAAAAGTCTGTTCCATTCTATTTGGAGTTGGTATGCACTTCAGTACTGGCAGCTGACCTTATTGCCATAGAATAGAGCATCAGAGTCATAGCATCACCTTTGTGGACAGCCTTGTTTTTCAAAGTATGCGCATTGAAGTATAACTTCATTTTAACAACAACCTTGGAACACAGCATTTTGCAGTTAGAAGAGCCCTCCTATATCCTTACTTCTAAAATAGTCTCCCACAGTATGATCTTGCCTGAACATTTTAGAGAACTAGCCATATTATGTAGTGGTTTTTTTTGATAATGTAAAATTTTTGTACTTTGTTTCAAAGTACAAAAATTATAGGTTTAATAAAAACACTAAAATCCCTTTAAACCTCACTACCAGGAATACACTATTAACTACTATAAAATTTTGTTATACTCTAATTTTCCTCTCCATAAATATATGTAATCAATAAAATATTAATTATTACTGTAACAGTCAATAAATGTACTATAATATTTTTGGTCCTTGAGACAGAAGTTGATTCTTAGGCAGAATCTGATTGTCAAAGGGATCAAGCCACCAAGAGGAGGGAGTGAGGGAAAGGAGAGAGAGGACGTGCCGGGAGAGGACAAAATGGACCTAAGACAAGGATTAGAATTTATGTGCACTGCAGCAGAATGTCTCCCTATAATCATGTCATCCTCCCCAGTTTTAGTGAAGACATTCAAAATTGATTAAGCTCATGGGTTTCTTCCAGTGAGTGAAATTTTTATCAAAAGTAATGTAAAGATGGAGTATTTTACCTGGTTAAGGGTCAATTTTGAGTGTCAACTTGATTGGCTTAAGAGATGACTAGAAAATCAGTAAACACAGTTCTTGGGGTGTCTGGATCAGTGATGGGTACACTACCTTGGGGACTATATCTGCTTTCTGGCCCCCTTATCTCTGCCCACTGCAGCCATGAAGTTAAGAACTTTCTTTATATTCCATTGTGACATGAGGCTTCTGCCTGGGAGCCAGATGACCGTGAATGGAAAATTCTACAACTATGAGCATAGATAAATATTTTTTACTTTTACTTGTGTATGTCAGGTATCTGGTAATGACAATGGGAAACAGGCCAATACAAGAGCTAGAAAAAATTCAAGCAATGGAAAAAAAACCCAAAGATGAAGTATGGTGTTTGGGGACCCTTAAGAAATGATTAGGATAGTTAGAACATATTGTTAGTGGGTAGAGAGAAGAGATTTGGAAATGAAAGAAAATATAAACTCTTCTGTATCTTCAGAAAATAAGCTTATTGATTTGTTGCTAGATTTAGTAGGCTTCTCAAGTTGAATTTAATTTGTCCAGCACCAGGATCAGAAGTGAGACTTTTGACCCCAACTTCCAAACCTAATTAAATAAATGATTCAGGAGAGAAAAATGTAATGAAAATTTAGGTTTCAAGTGTTTAGTTGGCTTCATACTCAGGTTTTATAATCATGTGCTGGGTTTTTGCTTTTTATTTGTTGTACTGTGTGAACCAGTTTTCCATCATCACTATGACAACGCACCTGAGAAAAACAACTTAAAGAAGGAATAATTATTTTGGCTTGTGATTTTGAAGGTCTCACACCCTGACTCTGTTGACTTCAAGTCTGCAGAGAGGCAGAAACATGATAGGGAAATGGTATGGAAGAGAAAGCTCTTCATTCTATGGTACCTCAGGAAGACACATGCACAGACAAAGACACAGAGGGAGAGAGAGAGAGAGAGACAGAGAGAGAGAGAGAGACAGAGAGAGAGAGAGACAGAGAGAGAGAGACAGAGAGCAGAGGAGAGAAGAGGGAAAGAGAAAGGAGGGAGAGGATAAGGGAGAGGAAAAAGAGGGAGGGGAAGTGAGACAGGAAGGAGGAGTGGGAGAGGGAGGCTGAGAAGAGGAAGTGGCGAAGGAGAAGAAATAATTTCGTGTCACACCCCATGACACATCACCTGTCATTAGACCCCACTTTGTATGTTTCCATGACCTCCCAGCAATGCGATCAAACCATGGGTCATCAGAAATTCAATCCAATAACGGAGGTAGAGACTTCATGATCCAGCCTCTTCCAGAGCTCCACTTTTCACACTGCTTCACTGAGGACTAGGCCTTCCACCCATAAACCCTCAGGAGGATAATATCATGTCCAAACCATAACTCTTCCTTCCACCTCGCTACTACCCTTTCCCTTCCCCACATCCCTCCATCTTCCCTCCCTCTCTTCCCTTCTCTCTTTCTTATTTTCTTCCTTCCTTAACACAACAATATTATTCAGGTTCTTGTAGATCATGAGAGAAGGTAAAGGAAGGAGGATAATTTCCTCTGTGCTGGTTGCCCATTTGTCTGAGATGTCTTGGCCTTCATGCCTTACAGTCACCTTTTGCTTCTGAAAAAATAAATGTGGTTCTACCTTCTCCTCCTGGACCACAGGATGTCTTGTTTGGTGGACAATACTGGGGGTGTGCTACAATTAAGAGTTAGTGCTAAAATATGCATCTATCTCATTAGAAAGATGCGGTCTTCCAAATCTGCAGTTTAAGGTCGGTTACATTAATTCAATGTGCACCTAGGCAGGTTTAGGATGAGGAACTGCATGGAAATCAACAGTGATTCAAACAAGGGTGTTGGTAACTTTAAAAGTGTCTAATTAGTCTTAGCAATGAGGCTTGTAATTTCAGGGAGATTTTGTTCTGGCTTGGGGGCATTCACAGGCCTAATAAAAATATGAGGCATTGGAAACACTGCATTTGCCTCTGAAAGCAAGTAAGAGCACACACTTGATAGATTGGGGTTATGGTGAAATTTAGGACAGAACACAGCAATTTGGTTTCTAGGTGCACTGCCCTGAGTTAGAGGCTTAAAGATATAGATTCATTCACTGATGGAAAAGATCCACCTGATTTATCTACAGGTTTAGTTTCATGCATTTTAAAAATAGAGTAGGGCCAAGTTAGTAGTGGAATAATTTGGGGTACCTGAGTGCTGACACCTATTAGACATGGGCAAGTGTAGGCTGGATTCCTTGATGAAGTTTTGCCCTATAGTATTGTGAATTCTTTTGTGACAGTATCTTAGATGAAACATTGCCAAACATTGTACCAAGAGGCCTTTCAATGGGTCATAAAAATGCTATAAAAACATGAAAATTGCTGCCATAAAAAAAAGACATAACAAAACAGGGAACCTTCTAAATTCAAAAGCTAAGAAAACCTGAGAAATAGAAGTCATGGTACATATTCCAAGAAGTTTGTAGGTAGAGCACATCCACAGGCATTCGCACAGGCAGATGAGCATACTTTAGACAATATCTGAGCATTCTGCCATGACGTACTTAATCACCTGGCTTTCTCTAGAAGCCTTCCTTCACTTAAATTCTTTTCTAGCTTTGGTGGCTAAATTTAACAGTATTACTTTTCTGTTTCCTCTCTCTACTTTGAAAGAATCCATAAAACCCTGTAACATGGAAGAGGATGATTGTATCATGGGATGCTTGGGAAAAATGATGCCATGTGAAAAACCTAATTTTATAATTAGGCTGTCGTTATGATGCTTGGGGAAAATGATGCCATGTGAAAGGCATATTTCATAATGAGTTTATCAACCTAAAATTGATCAAAAGCTCATTTGAAATAATTCTTCCTCATAAATCCGAAGACTGAACTTCCTGCCTGGCAATTGCACCTTTACCTTCATTTCCAGCATTTGTTCCCAATTAAATTTCTAGACAGCCTTTAATACTGGTAATTTGGGGTAAGTGCACAGGGCAATTCATTTTCCATATACCTTGTATGCAGATGTGGCTGTCTCCAGACACAGTAACTATTCATATCGCAGTAATAAAATTCTAAACATGCTTAACTAATAGTCATAAATGCATTAAATAACAGCATCCCAAGCTCTAGGAACATTTTCTGATGGCTGAGTGAGCCCTCCTATATGTGATTTTGATGTAATGTGTTCCTATTCCTAGTGCTATTAAAGGTAAAGTATTTGAAAAGATGCTAGTTTGAATTGAAATCTGATTACCTCTGGGTTGAGGTTTTTGAGATATTGCCTATTTTCCTGTGATACACTGTTCTGTTTTCTTTTCAGTTCTTTTTGTTTGTTTGTTTTTTTAGCAGTACCAGGGGCTGAACTCAGGACCTTGTGCTTGCCAGCAGGCGCTTATTCCACTGAACTATATTCCCAGCCCCCTCTGTTTTCTTTTTAATCTCATAACCCTTCATTTCTATTTTCTCTTCTTTTCATTCGTGGGACATATGGGATTCCTGATTCTTATTTTAATGTGTAATCAAGATGTAGAATTGATAAACGAATATCTTACGGGTTCTAATAGAAAGTAAAACATGAAAAAAGAAGACAAGGAAAAGGAGGGAAGAAATAAAGGAAAGAATGAAATTTTTCCTGTGATGTGGTCGCAGACTAATGGTCTATTGCATTAAATAAAGCCCACACTATGAGCATTTGTATTTCTTTACCTCCCTTACCCATAGGTTTGTTCTCTGGGTTCAGCTTGCCTGAGTCACTCAAGGTCCAGAGGTTTTAGGAGGAGATTCCAGAAGTAAACAATGAGTGCACTGTGAATTGGGCACTATTCTGAGCAGTGTGCTAAAATCCTACGGTGCTCTGCTCTGTCCCATCTGAGATGTGACTCCTCTCTTTGTCCAGTGGCTCCCTGCTGGGTTTGCTAAGTCACTTTATTCGCTGTCTGTGTTTTTAGAGCAACTATTGTGTCATTGTATTTCTCATGTTGAAGGAAATTTTATATAACAAATTTTATATAACAAATTTTCCAAGACCACGAAAGTAATTTATGCTGGCAATTTGGATATGCAAAGAGAGGCTGTAAAAATGCTTCCTTTAGGGTAAAAGGTAAAAGGACATTAAGATATTTTGAGAGAGAGGCCATATTCATACAGTATTTATTGAAGTACTTTATTATACCTTTTCTACATTATAATTACTATTAATCTCTTATTTTGGTAATTTATAAATTAAAGTTTGTCATAGATGCATATAAAGAAAAATCTGTGTGTGTATGTGTGTGTGTGTGTATTTGTGTATATGTGTATGTGTGTGTATGTGTGTATATGCATGTGCATGTATATGTGTATGTGTGTGTATGTATGTGTGTGTGGATATGTGTATGTGTGTGTCTGTGTATGCATGTGTGTATATGTGTGTATGTGAGTGCATGCGTGTGTGTGTGTGTGTGTGTGTGTGTGTGTAATTTAGTGTTATCTGGAGTTTCAGGTCTCCTCTGGGTATCTTTTAGTACATGTATGTCAGGTAAGGGGGCCTGTTATAATTTCTAAATCTGTAGACCATTCAAACACATCTCTACAATCATACATTGCTTTGCATAGCATTTGTTTTCTTTATTAAAGAACCTTTCATAGGAGAAACTTTAATTGGTAGGGAGACACTTGATTAGTGTTAATCTTTTCATGCTGTGGAAGACAAATAAAACATGGTTCAGTATGGGTCTTACAACACTCTGTGAATTGAAACCATAGGACCCCTTTACAGTTATTTTCTTGAACCTTCTGTTTGCAAAGTCACACTGTAGCACTGCATGGAGATGCACAGGGCTGCACTTGGAAGAGGACAATGCTGTGAAGTGTGTGTCACCCAAGGGACCAGCACAGCAGATTGCATTGCCAGCGTAAGTAGCACCCAGACAGCGCCCAAAAAGAAGCAGTGCCTGGGTAATTGGGCACAGTGCAGAGTGGGTTTCCAAACCTCTAACCTTCCAAAGTCCTAGAGTTAATTGGACCCGGTGAGACACATCAAACTCATCAAATTTACAGAGAGCATATGACTGAACAAGAACACCAATGACACCTTTATGATAAGAGTAGCACTTTCAAGAGCTTCTGCCACTCATCATTTCTCTCCAGTACTTTTTGTGTATATTTCACATAATGTGTTATACACACACACACACACACACACACACACACACACACACACACACATATATGTATGTGTATATACATATATAATATATATGAACAAAGTATATATGAAAATAAATAGTCATTTGATTTGTGGGTTTCAATGCAGAGAAAGAGGAGATAGATATGGTTTTGAGCACTAAGTGTCCTAAAACACAAAGGTTATACATGTAAGATCATCATCGTCTGTTGACTTACTTCCACAGAGCCAAACTCTTCCACGGAAATGGAAATTCCTAACTTACAATGTTAAATCATAGAGGGTGATCTCCTTAGTCCTCTTATTTTCCCTCTCCCCTATAAATCACTCTCTCTCTCTCTCTCTCTCTCTCTCTCTCTCTCTCTCTCTCTCTCGCCAACATTTATCTGTTGCACTCCACTTCAAGTAGTGACTGTGTTCATACACCTTAATCACATGATAATCAGGTCACATAGTCATTGAGTCTTTTTTTTTTTGGTAGTGGAGATTGAACTCAGAACCTTGCGTTTGCTGGGCAGGTGCTGCGCTGCTGAGCTGTATCTCCAGCCCCAGTCACTGAGTCTTGTCCCTTCTTTATAAAATTCTACTTCCAGTACTTGCCACCTCCCTTCTGTCTCTCATGATTTTATTCTGGAAACTTTGGTAATAGCCTCCAGTGCTTCCTTGCATGAAATCTCCCCTCTGGGTCTCTATTCCTTCCAAATAACTGGTATTTAATGCAGCTAAGACATGGCCATTACTTAGCAGATGATCTATTTCAAATTTGGATAGTTTTCCTTTCTGTGATGTGGAAACTTCTCCCTGTGTCCTGTAAATCTACACCCAACCTACCTATCAGAAAACACCTTTCAGAATTCTCCAATAAATAGAAAGCTCTGTTTTTTTTCACCATAACTTTCTTTTTTCCACTTTACCTTCTTCTACCTGATGAATATTACTCGGGTTTATCTTTCTTCTTATGTCATAATCTAAGGATTAGAGTTTATTCTGAATTTGCCCCTAGGAATGTCTGCTCCCTAAATTGGAATGCAACTCCTGGGTGATTTACAATCTAAGTAGTTTATACCAAATAAGGAGAACCGTACAGCAAATGCACTTTAATAACAGCCCATTATGAAAATACAACAGTCTACCTTCATCCACAGAGGACACATTCCAAGACTCTCACTGTATTCCTGAAATTGGGGATTGCACCAAATCTTAGGTATACTAGGCTTATTTTCCTGTAAATACATGACTATGATACCATTTAATTTATAAATTAGGCACAATAAGCAATTTGCAATGATAATTGAATATAAAATAGCACATTTATAGCAGGACACTGTAATCAAAGTTTTATTAACGTGGCCCCTCTCCCTCTCTCAATAAATATCGTATTTTCACCTTTTCACTTAAAGGGAGCACTTTGCAGCTTCTCTTTGGCATATTCAAATTGCCAACATCACTACTCCTATAATTTGGGACAATCATTATGCAAAATAAGGGTTACTTGAACTTGTGCCCTGTCATACTGCAGTAGTTTCTCTGACTACTGAGATGGCTACACATGGTGAGCAGAGGGTAGTGTGTATATATGTTGAACAAAGAAATGATCCCTGACCCTCAGGTGGGATGGAATGGGACAGTGAAAGATTTTAATCACACCACTCAAAAAATTGTGGGTTTAAAAATCATGAATCGTTTACTTCTGCAATTTACATTTCATAATTCCAGTCCATAATTGACTGTGTGTAACTGGTACCATAGAAAGCAAAGCCATGGTTAAGGGAAGTATTGATGGACTTTACAAAACCTCCCATTTTCTCTGCCAGTGCTGGCTGTTGTCCATGATGAAATGTCAGAGAAAAATAATTTGGCATCTTGTGTCATGTCAAACACACGTTCTCATTTAAGTGATCTATGATGATAAGCATAATAAGAAGGATCTTTCTATAATGAGACCTCAATAAAAACAAAGAGACCAGTTTTGAGAATATAGGCGCCAAGAATTGCCTTTCTTTAGTATATTCTGACAGTTAGTTGACGTATCACTTATCATTTCTGAAATTCCATGTGCATTAAATGGTGACTCATGCCGACCCCTCCTGCGTGGTCTTGTGTTTGATTTCTGCTACGCCCCAGAGGTCCTGCTCTAGTTCACTTACTGTGACTGCGAGGAGCTCTGCTCAGTCGGGCACAGGCCAAACTCTGCTCATCTTCCTCCCCCAGCCGCAGTTGAGGACAGGCTCTGGGCAAGAAGAGGGATATTTCTGAATTTCAATAAACTGACTTGTGAGTACTTCTTGTGTTTTCCACATGTGGAAAGAGCACAACACAACAAGCAGCCTTAATGAGCAACACTTTGGGACAGCACAAAAATCCATGAGATGTGAAAGGGTTCCAAAGTGATTCAAATCTCAGCTCCTTTGAGAACTGTGAGACCCTGAATAAGTTATTCAAACAACTGAGTTTTCACATCCTTATCATTAATGAGAGCAAGCAAAGGTTTGTACCAATGTTACTATGAGGTAGGCACACTCTAAGAATTAAGACTCCAGCTCGGAAAACAAGCAGCCTTGTGTAAATCATGTCTCTGTTACTAATTAGACTTTTGTCTAAGTTCCCTAACATCTAAAGAGGGGATGCTACTATTAGTTACAAGGTCAGTGTGAGGAATGATTGAGTTAATGGATGTAAAATGCTTGAAACAGTACCTGCCATATGGTAAGTGAGTAAGCACAACTTCATAAGGGGCTCTTCCTCTTAGGGAGAGGACCAAGTGAATTAACATACACGATGTGTCTACTACAGTGTCTGGGACTTTATAGTGCTCTGTAAATATTAACCTTCTTATCCCTCCCTGACACACACATACTCTTTCCTCTCTCTTCTCTTGTCATCAGACTGTCAAAATTTATCAAGTCATGTTTCTATTCCCAGGGATGAACTTCCAGGGTCCGAGTATCTCATCCCTCCTGTTTTCAAGTTTGGAGGCTCCTCACTTCTCCCAGGAGCTCAGCCACCGTGCCTCAATTGAACAAAATTTGGTGGAACCTGAAATATATCATCTAGGGATCCCTGTCTGAGATAAAACTTACCAATTACTAACAGAAACTGAGTATAAGAATGAATATTTGGAACGAAATGCTCTTGTAATGAATGATCTACTTAAAAAGTGACAAAGAGTACAATCAGAAATTTCACCAAAATAGCATAATTTTACTAATTAATTCCCTACACTTCCAAACCATTTTTATTGTAGATATTTTGGGTACATATGCTTTGAGTACAACTCTTATAATGATTTTTAAGTTTCTTCTTTTGTAGAAATACAGATAACTGAATTGGCTATGGGTAAGTAAACTTGTTGTATTAGTTGCCCATATGTTTTAAAAGAATCAGATTTAACTGGTCAATAAAGTCAACCCAAATATTAGAATACCAAATTTTGGAAATTTTTCAATATTGCTTTCCTTTCTAAGATGTGTATTTGGACAATTTCTCCAAATACTTACTTCTACCATCATGTGTTTGATACATTAAGTCCCCTTTATTACAGTTTGCATCTAGATGTCCCCTCCCAAGCTTCCTGTGGTTATAGGGCATTTACAGAGGTGGCTGAACCTAGAGTGTGTGATGCTGGGATTAGGGGTGTGTGCTCAGTAAATCAGCCCGCTGATTGGTTCAGCAGAGTTCTGGCTGGGACTAAGGGTGTGATTGCTATATCTGCTGGGTGGGTAGCCACGTTACAGTATAAGGGACCGAAAGAGGCTTGTCTTTCTCTTTCTTAATGGTTTGCTACCTTCTGCCCACCATAGAGTGATTCCTTGTTTTGCTTTTGCTGTCTTTTGCTGCCACGAATGGTTGGCCCCCTGCCACATTCCACCCTGCCTTGGAGCCGGATGATTATGGACTGAAATTTCTACAAACTGAGCTAAATAAACCTTTCACCCTTTAACTTTTAGTGTTGGGTATTTTGTCTCAGCAATGAAAAAAGTAACTAAGACACTCTGCATCACCCATATACCAGACAAACAGACACCTTCATTCATCCTGCTGGGCAGTCTGGAGAATTGCCTGTCTATGCCAAGGGTGAGGAGGATGTTTTATCACAGAGATGATTATTACCCATTTATCTACAAAGGGATGACTAAGATCTACACACACACACCCACACACACATACACACACACACACATATATACACATGAAGAATATTTACAGCAACCTCTATCATATAAATGATGTTGTGTCCTCATTCACCTTATTCATCAGGTCTGGCATCATAAGATTCTGATTCTTCCTCAAAGTCAAAATGAACCCAAAAGGCAAATATTTGGAGTGGATTCAGGACATGCAGGCAGTGACAGCAGTGCAACTAAAGACACTAATGCAAAAGAACTTCTAGGACTTTCTAAAAGTGGTAAGAAGAGAGATGACAGTGTTTGAAGCGGGTGTAGTAGTTAAGGGGCTCCATGGCAATGTGTCTTTTACTGTAATGAATTTGTATTTAACCATTCACTGCATATTTTAATCAGACTTCACAAATATATATACTTATATAAGCCTAAATCTAAAGTAAGTATTTGTAAGTAAAGCCACACTTCAATCAACCCCCCAAATGCTCTTGACCATACAAGGAGAAATATGAGGAAAATGAAGCTGCTGTAGAAATGTGTCATAGTCTTTAACAATTGCTTGTAAAATGTCATATGTTTGATAGTTTGGTGAACATATTGTCAGGAACACTTACAGATCCTCAGTCACAGTTTCCGGTGATAAACTTCACTGACTTTCCCTGGACCTCCCTCTGGGGAGGGCAGTCATGATCTGTGTAATCAAAGTAGCCAAAGTCCTGCTTCCCCGGTTCACATAACCAGGGTCTTCCCTTCACATGAGCTAAATCTGAGACATTGATTCACCACTCTCCACCCTGCTCCTTCCTTCCTAGTTATTCAGATTTTCTCTCTTCACTGACTTCTTAAAGTCAAAAACAGGTTTGAGCTGAGAGTGTTGTTACACACCTGTAACCCCAGCCCTTTGAGGCCCGCCTGAGCTACACAGCGGGCCCAAGTCCTGCTTGAACTACATAAAAAGACCTTGCCTCAAAAAAACAGTATATTTGAGAATTCCCTAGTACGAAAAGAGTGTTAAAATCCACCTCCCCATAATTCCATCCCCTATAATCAAATAATCATATTCCTTTTCTTTCCTTCACTACTGCAATTTTCACAAGAAAAAATAGAACTACTGTCTATAATTTCTCACTTTATTTCTTATCTAAAATTGTTGCAAATCAGTTTTTACCTACGCAATTTTTAAAAAATGTTTTGTCTTGATAAGTCATGGCCTATTTCTTAAATTCAAATACTTTAAACTTTTTCTATCTATAAGCAAGATTTCAGCATAAACTTTCAATTCCTTATAACATTTATGTTTTGAAACTGTATAATGTGCTAACCTAATACAGCTGGATACATGCTGGCCTTGGGCATAGATCCTGTTTGAACACGTGACACCTTGAAATAGCATCGATGGAGCAAGTGGATTCCATCTCAGCTCAGTCCAACATACTCTGCTGCCAGCTGAGATGGAAGTTCTTGTTGGGACATCTCCCTCCTCAAGAAGCTGCAGATAACATTTTCCAACCAGACATGGGATACTGTGAGAACCAGTGTTAAGTATGTGAGCAATACTCATGAGTGGAGTAGCAAACATGAGCTATAAATCAAAATTTAAAAAATAGAGCTTGAATTCTCAAGAGGCAAAACAGTTTGAATCTTAAATAATATGGCTGTCAGGAATCACTCTGAAAGATGCATCTCTCCCCAAATATGTGTGCAGATGAAATGCAAAGAAGTGAGCTGTCAAGTAGAAGAGGAAAAGAAAATCTGTTGCCCAGCCTTGAACAAGGTAATTTGGTATTATACATCACTGGAGTTTTCTTTTCAAGTGGCTCCATGCAGAAAATCCAGATGGCTGAACAACCAGCTCGTAATCATGAAAACTAAGTGAACCCCAGGCCGTGAGTACAGTCAAAACATTTTATTTACTGCTGAACATTATTTTATCATTCATATTTAAGAACTAAACCTTCAGATCATTCCTCAAGAAAACAATTTGAGTTTCTGCTGTTTCAGTGAAAACTGGTTGGCAGAGCTGGTAAGATAGAGAACAGTACTAGAGAAAGGCAGATAATCTAGATAAAAAATTAAATATTAACAAGCATCAACTACGTGTCAGTTAAGCTGCTGCTAGATCTTGAAGCTATAGAATCTTAGCCCTCAGTGGGGTTTCCCTCCCTCATTGTGCTGCTCATGGCAAAAGTCATCCAGAATATTTCTGCTACTTTGTCTTCTTTCTTTCAACCCAATGAATTAGCTAGCTATGTTGCTTCTATGGTTCGGAGATCTCCTTCACATGCACAATCATCCTTCTCCACGTGAGTGCTCCTTACCGTGCACATTCACCTCATAGCCAGCACAGTGTGCGGGATGTCACCTTCTCAGCTCCTCAGCATAGATGCACATGAGATCTTATGTATGAGTAATTACAAGAGGGAATTGGATAATGAGGGTTAAATTATAGCAAAGACAAGAAAAGTGATGACATTGAAAGTGAAATTGAAATTGAATTTAAGCAGATTTATAGGAAAAGATAACTGACTGTGGGGGTATAGATTCTTCTGTTGTTGTTCCAGAGACTCTAGGTGTGTAGCCAGAGGATCTGAATACAGATATAATTAGGAGCAAGATGGAATGAAATGATGAAGCTGTTCTGGAGGAAGTGGTGTCAGAAAAAAGCCCATAAATTAAAGAAAATCTTGGAAATGATCATGACTTCAAAAATGCAAAGAATACAAGGCTGGAAGTCTATGCAAACTCAGGAGAATGACAATTTGCAGTGTCTTACTGCACTGCAGTTTGTATAATGAATTGGTATAAGCAGGTGGATTATAAGCAACAGAAGATTATTTCTCACCAATCTGGAATTTGGAACATCTAAGATGGTGGTGTCCTCAGATTTCATGTCTGGCCAGTGACTGCTTATTCCTATATTGCACCTTCTGTCTGTGTCCTCACCTGAGAATGGAAGCAGATTGGTGCTCTACGGCCTCTTTTAGGACACTTGTTCCATTCACTAATCACATACTAAAGGCCACTCCTTTTAACATCATCATATTAGCAGATTCTATTACAATATTTCAATTATGGGCCAACATAAACTTTCAAATCACAGCACCAAGGCATAGAAAAGATGTTCGCTTTGTCTGGTAAGCAATATAATGAGGAGGCAAACACTGATTAAGCTACCAGAGAGAGTATTTTTATCAAAAGAAAACAGCTACCCTCAGTGTCTTCAATATTTTTCATTAAAACACACTAAATAAGTCACTGTTTCATTTTTATGTCTCTGCACATTTATAACTGATATGAAGAGAGGTTTTAATGTTTCAATATTGTAAAAGCCATGGAACGCTTATAATTTTCCCATTGATTATTGAGCTCACTGTGCTTGATTTTAGCCTGTGAAGTCATTTTTACGACTGTACATTATGGAGCAAAATGAGAACAGCTTCATTTTACACATGCACGCATGCATGTGTGCACACATTATATATAAAGAGAACAGATGGCACTGGAACTGAGTCTTAAAGGAAAAGTAATTGTTCACCTGTACTAAAAGTGATAGAGGAGACTGGCCTGGCCATTAGATAGAAGAGTTGGCCTGTGCAGTGGCCTGCAACGTGATGGACTGGAGTGAGTTCAGAGAACTGAAGAGGCCTGATAGAGCTGATGCTCAAGTGTGTACAAGGTGAGAAGCAGCAGGACACAAAAAGGTCACCTGTACTAGGTCTCCCAGGGATTGCTTTACTTGAGGATTTTGATCTTTGACCTTCAGGTGATGAGAACCTACAAAGGGTTTTCAGCAGAACAGTGACAAGATTAGACTTTTATTCGACAACAGTGGCTGAGGAATTTGGAGGTCAGAGTGGGGCGAGCCTGCATTCTAGAGCTAGAAACGTTGGACACAGATAAGAAATGAGACTAAAGTGCTGATGAACATACAAACCGCCACTTTGCCCTTTATCATCGCTTCAAAACTTGTTTTTCTCAAAATCTAATTTTCCTGACTTATCTCAGTAGCTCTCCATGTAAACAAACTGAATAGCGCATCCTCATCAGCTGAGTTACTCACATTACAGTCTACCAGACATACCAAAGACACCAGCGGGAATGCTGCCACCCTACCCCGCAGGCTGAATACAAGATCATTCTTCACTTTCAAACTCAGTGGCTCCTTCCGCTTTCCTCTTCTGCATGGGCGCTTTGTTGAACATAGCTTTGTTTTTCCCTAGCCTGATTAGGGAAAAGACATTATTCAGGTAAGATGCTTCATTAACAAATAGAGCGGTCTGGCTCCTTTCAAGCTGTCTCCTACATTTTAATATCCTGGGCAATGCTAATGAACTCAACATGAGTCCTAACAGTTTTCCTCGGGGACAGAGAAAATAGGAAAATTGCCACATAAACATGGGCTACTGAAGACAAAGCAATGCCAAGTTCAAATCCAGTGACACCAACAGTCTTATGGGTAGGGAAGAACCATCACCAAAGTGTGCTTTTGCATACACATAAATATTTTTAAGCCTAAAAATTCTCCAGTAAAATTGTCCTACATCTTTTTCCTTACAGAATTATGAAAAAATAAAACACGAAGACGTTTTCTTTTTTTAAAACAGTGCCTAGCATTCTAGGCAGCATAATATCAATTTTCCTCCAGGAATTTTAGATAGAATTTTCCTCTTTAATCCAAATGCCAATTCCTCCTCATAATGGTGAAACTCCTTTGAAATATTTCTTTAGCCTTTGTGAATCTGAGTTTTATTGTCCCAAGAAGGGAAAGAAACTTATCATGAGTGGGCACTGTTGGTTTTATAATCCTAGGGTGCATCATTTTCTCCAGGTATGTCTGCCAGCTTCTAAGCAGTGTTTTTATTCCATCCTTGCTGATTCTTTGTTATGAGTTGTGCCCCCGGAAGGGATTCTGTTCTTTTCCAGAGAGCATGTCCTAGTTTTTCTTTGTTAAGACATTTCCCATTGCAGTAAATGGCAGTTTGTGATTTCACCAACTCTTAGTCCTCATAATGATCACATCAACATCAGCAAGAAATACTAATAACTGTGTCCCTCTTCACGCTCTTTCCAAGGCTGATGCATCTGGCCTCCCTGAATGGCATTCATCAGAGCCGTGCACCAAGATAATAACACACCAAAGCGCATGATGCCAGCCTGGCTTTTTTGCCAATTACTCCCTGGATCTTGTTCAAATGGAAACCAAAACACTCTGCATAAGTTTACTCATCTTTAGAAGTTATGAAAATATATGAGAAGTTACAAAACAGATTTCTGGACTGTTTTTTGGAAGTTAGAAAGAAGTATTAATTTTGCCTAGATATTTTCAGTCTTATGTCATTATTTATCAGATGCAGGAGAACCTGGAAT
The DNA here is from genome assembly GCA_004027595.1 of Dinomys branickii. Taxonomy (NCBI): domain Eukaryota; kingdom Metazoa; phylum Chordata; class Mammalia; order Rodentia; family Dinomyidae; genus Dinomys; species Dinomys branickii. The sequence goes on along the minus strand of PVLD010001639.1, from coordinate 51,652 downwards.
GGCAATTTTCTATAAATATTCAAACTGATAATACACAGAATATTGGAGGTTCAGGACATATATTTATACTCATAACCATATGATAGCCTTATGTCATGCAAGTTCTGAAATATTAAAAAAATTGGGTTCAGAGGGTTTCTGGATTTCTATTTCACTCAAATTAGCATATGGTTTTATATGACTAAGATTACTCAGGTTTTCATCAAAATATAATTGTATAATAATGATATAAAAATAAAAGATGTAGTATGAAACTCATGGAGGAAAAACAATAAGCCAGTTTCAGTCTCGAGGAACACAGTGCAGGTTCATAACTGAGAAATGATCACAGGAAAGCAGCAGAGCTGTGGGAAACATTACACACCCAGGTAAGGGTGAGTGAATGGAGCTTTTTTCCTGCTTAAAGAAGTTACAGAAGTAGCAATTAAGGCAACGAATACATGGGGAGAATTGGAAATAATAAAAAGATATCAAGGTTTTCCCACAACTAAAGATCCCCTGCTCCCTGTGCCTGTGCATCTATTCTACCACCTGGAGTCTAATAAGGAGGCTGACGCTGCTGGACAATATTGGAACTAACCCTCTGGGAGTTAAGATGGAGAGTGCCCAAGGCCACAGTGAAAGGTGTCCCTCAACTATGAAAAGGGAAAGTAATACCAGGAAAGTGCTCCATTAAAATTTACCCTGGGGATATTAATAAAAAGTATGGTGAGTTCTGGACATGTCAAAGAAAAAAATATTCAACTTGTGCATCTCAAATGTTCTGTATTCTTGCTCTGTGTGCTAATCTGATCACTTCACAACTGAAAACTTAGAGGCTTCAGCCACATTAGAGTTAGAGCATCCCTCCATGATACTAAAAGATTGTGTGTATCCTGAGTGGAACAGCTAGGAAAATTTTTCTCTCTCCATGTGCTGCATGTGGATTAGATGTCTGTTATGGGATGTGATCTGAGGAGTGCAGGACATAAACACTATGAAATTTCTACATGTGTGACTGGCTTCGCCTTAAATTTCACCATCACTTCCTTCAGATGTTCTCCAGGGAAGTCTTTTCAGAAAACATGCCACCTGTTTTACCCATTTAGTTACTCAGTGTACTGATATGCAGATTTACATTGTAAAAATTTTCTTGTGTATAACTTGATATAAGGAACAGACAATATTTGATATCACAGAAGATGGAGAAACAAAGCATTTTGTGTATGAGGAACTAGCTAGACATTTAGTCTTCCTTGGGAAGGACAGCTGGGTTCCCCAGTTAGCTGACATTATTTTCTAAAATGATGCTACTTAGCTGGACCTTGGACATTGAAAATGCATGTTGTTTTACTTATTTCATTTCTTTCTACCAACCTTTTGAGATGTGTAATGTCAGTTTCATCTTTCATTTATGAAGCAGTTGAAATTCAATGAGATTTTATGGGGCTGTCATACAGTTATGAAGTGACAACCTATACTCACCCAGGGTCTTCTGATTCCAAATTTCCTGCTCTTTCAGAAAGAATTTTCAAGGCCTGTACTCTAAAATGAAGACACTGATTTACCCCACAGTTTTGCTGATGATTGATTTTTAAAAATGATAAAAAAGGAAAAAAACTGGACACAAAGTTTTGTAAATAAAAAGGGGAAGAGGTGTTGAAAGTAGGGGAGGGAAATGAGAAAAAAAAGAGATACCAAGATACATCATGTACAGGCACAAATTCCCTATGATGAATGTAACCATTTGGTATATCTACACTGTACCAATAAGCTTAATAAAAAATTCATGCTAGGGGGTATACAAGTGATTTATAATCTTATATTGCTATCTAAGGAGACTATGTTTGCTGTTCAAAGGACTACTATTAAGTTGCATGCTAAGCATACTTAATGTTTTTAAAATCAAATATATGCACTTGACCAGAACAAAGTTATATCAGATCACATATGAATTGTCTCATTATTCCCCTCAGTGATTGTATGTCTACAGATGAACAAATAACTAGAGTTTAGGGACCTCTGCCACCTTTGATATGAGTATATAGTTGCAGTGGATGGGATTCTGCTGTTTAAAATGCTTGTTATGAGAGCTTCACCATATGCACTATCTGAACCTAAGCACTGTGACTCAGCTCTACAATGTTCTGTTTGGTTTTCTGTGACATGGTTTTTTGGAAGATACCTGTGCAATATTAATTATACTTGTGTTGATCCAATCAACTATGGACTGCATACAAACGTTAACAGGAATGACTGCAGGATTTTACAGTTCCCTTGATATACAAGGGAATGAATCCCTAAGCTGCTGTTAGTGGTGGAAAGGAAGATCTATTGTGTAAAATTTCTGGGGTTCCATGGGCCCAGTACTCTGTGCCACAAATTTTGGAACACAAACTCACACACAAACACAAATATATAATATTCACATATATAATGCCTAACATGATATGCCTTTCATGGTGAGAATAAAATCTATAATGTTAGAAAGGGAAATAGATAATATCCAAATAATTGAAAGAAGAGAAGGAAAAACAAGCATCATGTCAAGAAGTCTCCACAGTACCTACTGATTTGGGAGCAATCCAGCTGCAGAAACTTGACATTGGAAATTCTCTTCTAGAATCTATTTGCTAGGTCAAAGCAGCATACGGAAGGCTGAAAGAACACAAGAACACAAGGATTCTAACCATCTTCCTTGCCATCACTACCATCTGTCTAACCCCAGTCCTATAAGTGGAGGACTGTTGTAGTCAGGCTTTGCAAGGGAAACAATACAGGGCACATAGGATTATTTTATAATCCTCACCCAAAGAGTCATATACAAAGAGAATGCAGGAAATATGACCACACACTAAAGACCCAAAGAAACAAGCTGGGGGTCTGGATCCCATGGCAACGTCTTGCAGGAGTTCAGCTGAAGACTTCAAGCCCATGACAATGCCCATCATGAGTCCAGCGGGGGGCCAAGAGCTCATGACAATGTCGCATGAAGGTCTATTTCATCTGTGCTGGGAAGGCCCAAGGGTCAGCAGGGGAAGCCAGGAAGTCTGTGTCAGTGGATGAAGGATCTGTACCAGTAGGCTAAGGGATATGCACTAGAGCAAGGAACCGATTCTCACAGTAAGAGCTAGAGCTCTGCCAAGAAGTACCACTGGGATAATAGTATCCATTAGTTATTATGGGCTGATCAGGTCTGCAATCTCTTGAATGAGTGTGTGAAAAGACTAAATAAAAAGGCAAATGGAATGATTCAGGGCTCCAGGAGGACCAAAGCCCTCTAACAGACTTCAGGATTGTCTTGGGGCTAAGACCAAGACTTTGTCTGGGTGGCCTGTATTTATTTGGTTTTCAGAAGAAGGGAGGGGAATATTTAAGATATAAGATAAATACTGGAGAACATCTCCAAGTAAGGTATTAAATTCATCCTTAATAAGGATTAAGTTCATCCACCCGAGTGAGATGCCTGAAGCTATAGTCTTTATCTAGTTGAGATCAGATCCAGGTGTCCTTGGCCGTGATCTTGCCTTATCCTTTGAGGCTTTCCAGGTTCATCTGCTATTATAGGTTTTAGTAGGGATTAGTGACTCAGACAGGTTCACTTACTATGAGCCCTTCACCCATCTCCAGACAAATGGCCTAGGCTTTGGATAGATTCACAAGTAAACATAAAATGTCCACTGGTTAATTTAAGTCCTATTCAGGGCTCTTCAGAGTGGTCTCCATCAAAGTACCACAGCCGATCTCAGCAACAGCGAGGTCCCAAGCTTCTCTGATGATGAGGATAGCCGAGTCCATATCAGGAAAGCCAGTAGGACGAGCTCCTCCAAGAGAACAGTCCCAGGAGAACCAACAGCTCCCTTACAGTTCCCTTCTTCCTTTCTAGTTCTTGTTTTTATGCTGTGTTTATGTTGTTGGCAACAATCGGGTGGACCTTCCACACCAGCACCATACAGGTTCTGTTCAACTGAGTGTTACAAATTGACCACCAGCTGTCAATCCACCACAAGGATTAAGTAAACATCTCACTGTTTTGTAACATCACCTGTATACTAGGGTGGACCCAAAAAGAAGCAGATGGCACCAATAGAGAAACATTTATGAAGGAAACAATGTCTGTGTGAGAGAAAAGGGATGCTGAGTCCTGTCCAGAGGGTGCTTTTTCTCTTTCTTCAGCCACTTACTTCACTCACCCTCAGGTCCTCATAGAGAAGCCTCACAACTACGAGCCTCCTGCTTTCTCCCGTGAAGAGTTGTGAGAACAATAAATTTACCATGGTTGGTCGTGGTGAGAGGTGATATAATCATCTTGACTAAATGTCGGGCTGCTGTCCTAGCACAAATTCCATCAAGCACATTAATCAGCCCAGGAGTTTTATTCAAGGAATTTTGCCATAATAATATTGGCTGCCATTTTTCTTGTGAAAATAGGAGTTAACATAAGGTATTCATCACTCATTTTTAAGCAATTGTTGTGAGTGGAGTAGATTCCACGGGGACAATTTGGGGAAATTCTAGGAACTTATCTGAGCAAGACCAGCTTCCAGGCACATCGCTGTTCTATCTCCAATCAAAGCCTGTGTTCTTCCTCTGTGGAAGAGGCAATAGAAGCTGTGAACCTGTGGGAGAAACACCAGGAAAGGCAGGGTACAAAGACATATGCACTCAAGATCAGTCATGACACAGCACCTTCAAGAGAAGTTCATTCACCCACACAAAGAAATAATATCATAGTTGTAAGATTACACAGTTAATACAGGCATAAGCTGGAGTCACATGAATTTCTTGTTTAATATGATGATAGCTCCTCCTTTAATTATATCACAATTAAAAAACAATTTGATACTGTGTCTGTAGTTGTACTTAGACAACTTAATTAAACCTCAATTTTCTGGGGGTAGGAGGAGTAATTTTCAAGCATTGAATTCCAGGAACAAAGTAAATTTGTAAAAGAGAGAGGGAAGTGTGTTTAAAGAAAAACAAAGTAATTCTCACTTGTTTTCAAAAATCCATGTGTGCATAAGCACATACATAACTTACACACTTTGTGCACATTTTTGCTACTATAAAGGAGAAATAGTTGATTTTTAAATTTTTTAAAAATTTATTTATTTATTTTGGAGGCAGCAAATGAACTCATATCCTCTTGCTTGCCAGGCAGGTGCTGTGCCACTGAACTATATCCTTGGCCCCCAGTTGATTTTCTTTTAAAACTTGGTTCATAATTGTATGAATATTAGAGAAATACCCTATGTACTCCCACCAGGAAATGGTCTCTGAACTGAAATGTGTATTTACCAGGGCTGCTCTCACTCCTGTACACTGTAGCATTTCATTGTGTGTGTGACTGACAAATTAGCAAACTAGGTGTCTCTCAGGGTACCCTGTGACTACAGGGTTGCCCTAGAACCATCCAACTGAAATGTATTGATTGTATGCTTGTCACAGTGACCAAAAGACAAAAATCAAATCCTCCATCCAGGTCACTCTTGAAGAATGAAGATATGACCACATACTCAGCATCAGGCAATGATGGCAAACCTATGGCACACGTGCCTTAGTGAGTTGTTTATATCACTGAAAGCTTTGAACATTTTGCTATCACTGATGAAAGAGATCATTGGATCAAATGCCCTCCCTGTACAAATAAGAGTCGGAGATTCATAGTGAGGTTACTATCCATGTTTTCCTTTCCAGTTAGTACATGACTGGCTTTTATGAACAAGTAAAGCACAGGATTGCGGGTACATGTGATCCTAAGGGATACTAATGTAAGGGGGTTAATGAAGGGACGAAGATGGTGTAACTGAGATGAAAGGGTGACAAAAGACAATTATGACCTCCTCTTCTCTCATGCATTCTCCTAGCATCAAAGGTTGTATGTAGTTATGTATGTAGTATACACATTCTATAGAAAATGAAATTCATCAGTCTGCCCAGTATCAGTAAGTATATATACACTTAATTCTTTTTATTAGCTTCTGCAGTCATCTATGCCATGGACATGCCATGATTTTCTAGGGGAGAAAACAAGTAATTTTTTTCTATGTCTTTCAATTTCTTAGCTTGGAAGGACCCCACTGACAAATAAGAAAAATAAACAGAAGATTACTAATATGCATATCTCATGAATACATGGGATACAGCCCCAGGAATGAGTAAATCTTAAAGAAATGGTTTTTAATACTGAGGTAAATACCTTTTAAGCTGAAACAAAGGGAATAAAAAGATTTTGTGGGAGAGGGTCATGGGGAGGGGACTTAGAAGGGTGCAGAAATAAAGCAGAAGATTTTTATGTAGATTTAAATCAACATCTTCTCCATCGCTATGAATTTTAGTAATTTGAAAATATTGTTTACTTGAGACTGTTTAGTGTCTTTCCCAGTTTTTACCTTTTCATGCTTGCTAGCTTACCCAATTTCCTTTTGAAGTTGTAACTGTATTTTTATTGTAGAGATATGTGGATATGCAACGTGCATAAGTGCAGATAGTTATAAATTCCTTCTTATATTTTCCTGATATAAGAGATATTGGTCATAAATTGATCTGCCCTTAGCTATTCATAGTCTCTATGAGTGATGGGCACTAAAACTTGACATGCGCCTAAAAAATAAAAATTACATAGTGGGAGGTTTCAATATATGTATGTATTATAAAATGGCTAAATCAAGCTAATGAATATTAGTTCAAATACCATTTTCATGTAATAAGGACACATACAATCTATTTTGTTGATAACTTTCAAGTATATATCATTAACTACATTCCTATGCTGGACAAGATCTCCAGAACTTATTCATCTAATTGAACTGTAGCTTTGGACCCTTTGATTAATAGCTGATCAATATACACTTTGATCACCCCCCACACACACAGTCTAGTTCTGCTTTTGGTAACCACAATTCTACTTTCTGCGAGTTCAGCTTTTAAAAGGTTGTGCATGTAAGTGAAATTGGGCAGTTTTTGTTACTGTGTAGTTGACTTACTTCCCTGAGCATAAAAAGGTTCATCTATGCTCTCGCACAGGACCACATTTCCTTCATTCCTAAGGCTTTTTGCACATGTCATTGTCAATATCCACCACATTGTCTTTAGCCATCTGTCAGCTGAGGGGCAGTCCAGCTCTTTCCACTTCTTAGCTGTTGTGAATAGTGCAGCATTAATCAAAAGAGTGCAGACACTTGCTTGGCATACTGCTTTCACATACTTAGATACACATTCAGGGTGGGATCCCCCTTGATCCCATGGAATTTCTATTTTTAAATTTTCTGTGTAAGCTCACCTGTGACAGTTAAGGTGGATGCAGCAGCACTGGCTTGGGGACCCCTCAAGGACTTGGTAGCATAAACTTCTGTGCGTGTCTGGTTTCATCATACTCTTGGAGTCTCTATCTGGTTGTTTGCCCCTCCTCTCTGGCTCTGTTTCTCTTCTCTGCTGCCGAGAACTAAGCACACACACACCCTCTCCTCTCATGATGTTTCTGCCTTGGAACCAGATGACCATGGACTAAATCTCCTTAAAACCTGAGCCTATAAAAGTTCTCCTGCTTTAAATTGTGGGTGGCAGGTATTTTGTCTTTGCAATGGGAAAGCTGATGAGCACATCCCCAAGATTCATCTGCTTTTCCTTTTCCATCAGTAGTGGGCCAGGCTTTCCTCCTGTGCACAGCCTCACCTCTTCCTGTTTGATAACAGTCTTCCTAGCTGGTGTGACGTGATAGTCTCACCATGATCATAATTTTAACTTCCTTGATGATTAAAGATCTTGTGCACTTTTGCTTTTGTCATTTGTATGTCCTTTTCTGAAATCATGGCTATTCAACTGTTTTACATGCGTTTTAATCAGGCCATTTATTTCCTTGCTATTAAGATGTTTGAATTGCTCATATATTTTTGGTATTAACTACCTATTAAATGTGTGGTTTGAAAATATATTCTCCCCTTCGTTAAGTCATCTTTTAACTATTTTGTTTACTTTGCTATGCAGAAGCTTTTAATTTGGTGTAATCCCACGTGTTTACTTTAGTTTTTATTGCCTGTTGTTTGGGGTTTACTTTAAAAAAAAAAAAAAACTTTCCCAGGCCAACATCAAGAAGTTTTTGCTTGGATTCATTTCTAGAAGTTTTATAATCTCAAGTTTTATATTTAAATCTGTCAGCAAATTTGAATTAATTGTTTATAATTTTAATGATAGAAAAGTACTCAATTTCTGCCTGAGTGTCCAGTTTGGAAGTGAAAGTTTTCCCTATTTTATTTCTCTGGTATCTTTCTCCCAAATTGGTCCATCACAAAATAATGCACTATGTTACAGGTCCTTTGCTATGTTGCATTTATCTCAAAGTCTGTCTTTTTACCACTGTAACCTTCCTAATATTTTTACTTCTTTAAGTAGTTTTCCACTTGTTTCTCTTTCTTTGGTTATTCTTGAACTCCCAAAATACATACATAATATAGTTCTCTCTCTAAGTTATTGGTGTTCTGTAAGTTCCAAAGGCTTTCTTTAATGTGTTTTATCTTTTAAAAAATTTTTGTTCATCTGACTGGATAAGTTTAAATGACCTTTCAATTCTCTGAGATTTTTCTATGGATTGAATCTACTGTCAATTTTTGACATAAAATTTTAGTTCATAATTATATTTTTTAGCATAAGACTTTGGTTCTTTCTCATGGGTACTCTTTCTTTATGGGTCTTCTCATTTTGCCTGTGTGCTACTTTCCTGGTATAATTTAGCATTCTGTTGTGTTAATCAGTTTTTATATCACTGAGACACAATGCTCAACTCCTGCCCTTTGTTGGCTCATAGTTTCCATGAGTTCAGTCCATCTTGAACTGGCTCCAAGGCAGAACTGGCATAGTGGAATGGCACATTTGGAGGAAGGTTTCCACTCCGTGATTGACAGGCAGAAAAGAGAGAAAGGAGTATCTGCAGAGGAGAATACATCCTTCTTAGTCCTGCCTCCAGAGAAAGGCTTCCTCCACCCAGACCCAACCTCCAGACATAAGATGTTTGGTGAACATTTTAGACATAACCCGTAACACTCCACCCCTGGCTGCCAAAAGGTTGCTATCTGTGTCATTATACAAAAGGGGTAAGTCCATTTCTAAAATCACCAAATCATAACAGTCTCAGTATTCCTGAGAATTCCAAGATCAAGGTCTTTTCTAAGACTCAAATTAAACTCTTAGCTCTGGCACTAAGTAAATATTCTTATTCCAATAAGGTGAAACAAGAGAATAGAAAATATCAGGCCAACCCAGGCCCCATACCCAACAGGGGAAATATTTAATCTTGTAACTCCACATTCAGCACCCTTGGTAGGTTGTGGTAAGATATGCACTCCAAATAGCTTGGTCAGCCCTGCGTCTAGCCTTGCAATTTGCAACCCGTAGGGCTTCTCTTTGGGGATGATTCTGCTCACTGGTTGTGGTTTGGCTCAGCAGACATTGCACACTCCTGGCATGTCTAACTTCCTGGGATCTCTAGTATACCCTTCATCTTCACTCTCACATCTTCACACACTGCTTTCTCAGGGGCTCCTGGCAAAGACTCTGGTCTTGTGACATATTTTTGCTTGTCCTCCTAAGCTTTCATCTGAAATTGGGGTGAAAGCCTCTGTGACTCCGTAAATCTTGTATAATGCCTGTTTGAAAAAATATAATCAAGAGAATGGCAAGAATAATGCCCATGTCTGCTGCTAGTTCCGGCAACATATAGGCCCCTTGGGATCATGATTAGAAAGGAATTTGAGGATTTATACGGTAGAGCACGTGGAAATGAAGCAATTCCATAGGTGGCTCTTCTTGAGTAAAAGGCCCAGAGACTCTCTTCTCAAATGAAATATTCACAGTTTTGTACCTTTGAGCTTGCAAAATGTGGGGTCTTTTGGTTTCTGAGATGTTCTCAAGGTATCTTCTTTTTGTCCCTGTACAAAGTTCGTGACTTCTGTTTAATACTGACGTTTTCAGCAACTACGCTCTTTGTCTCAAATTTCAGTTGCTTTTTTCTGGTAACTGAACTCTTAAAACTCTTTTAGCTCTGGTATTTGTTCCTGATAATCATCATAAATCCAGTGCATTACAGCCAGCAGCACTCATATCCCAACCTAAATATTGGGTTGTGACTCGGTCCCTTTGTCATTGCTGAGATACAGTATCTAACATTACAATTTAAAGGAGGAAAGTTTATTTTGATCACAGTTCATAGAGGGTTCAATTCATAGTCAGGATGGCAAAACAGAATACCTCATGCCATGGATGCAGGAAGAGGAAAAAGAGAGAGAGAAAGAGAAGTTCAGGTAGGATATGGATGGGATACATTTAGGCCACACATCCAGTGACCCACATCTTCTTAACAGATCTCACCTCCTAACATCAAATTAGCTCTATAAATTCCCAGTATCCATTTCTTTAAGTGTCTTTTAATTGGTGCTTTATTTTCTACCTTTGGTAGTGTCATGTTTTTTGGATTATTCTTGTCCTTTTGGGAAGTTTTCTCACTTTTGTGTATTGGAAGAAGGAGATACTTACTATAGTCTTTATAAATGAATTTCAACAGGAGAAGCCCTTTGGCAGCTAGCTAATCCAGATAGTGTGTGGGCTGTCTGGTGGAGTTTCTGAGTGGGATTCCAGCTAGAGTCCTCAGACAGGCTGCTGTGTTTCTGGGTCAGCAGACACGGGTGGGGGACAGATCCCAGTTTCACAGATAGCAGCGATGCTTGTGTTTATGTGTTTCGAGTCAAGCCTCAATACCTTGAAGTGGGTCTGGAAATCAATTTCCAGTGGATCTGGATCCTGGGTTCATGAAAGTTGGTTTGATGCTGAAGTTCACTGAGCCAGGTGACTGAGCCTCAGAAATGAGGGTATAGAATTAGGAAGACCTGCTGTTTGTGGAGAGCAACCATGATGTCTAATTTGGTACTGAGGTAAGTTTTATAGATGAGTGTACAGACATGGTTCTGGGGCTTAATGGATGGAATTAGAGTGAGACTGTGACTTGAATCAGAGTCCCACTCTTTGGAGGCCAGAGTAAGGTCTATGCCCACTCCACAAGGTTCAGTAGGCTGAGTTCACAGGTATGACTTAAATTATAATCTTCTGGGTTTGGAGGGGACCCTGGATTTGCTAGAGCACTTCTAGACTATTGACCAAATAGAACTAGTGCCCATGGAAATAGCCCTAGAGTTGGTGGCCAGTACAACATTGAAGGTGGCCTAAAGTCCAAGTCTGCAGTGGCCTATATTCTGTATTCTCAGTCACAATATTGATACTGGAGCTTGAGTCCATGGGACCAGGCTTGCATGAAGGTATTTTGGAGTGGGAATGGGCTCTATTTCTGATGACATAAGGACTTTTGAGGGGCAAACTTGAGCCTTGGTCCATGGAGACTGGCTTGATGCCTCAGGCCACAGGGGCTGCACTGGCACTAAGAGAACCTGTTGCTGGAGTCCACAGCAAAATTAAATGTTCAATTCACTCTACTTGTTCCATGTGTAGTACATCTTTCTCTGAACTCTGCCAGCCAGGCTCAGCAGAAGAAAGCAAGAGTACTGTTAAACCATCTTTCCTACCATCTTTAATGCAAGTTTTCCTATCTTTGTGTTGCATTCACATGTTGTAACCTTTCATCTAGATTCCTTAGCTTTTGTGAAGGTATTTTTTATGAATGGATAAGTTGTATAATTTCAATATTTCTCCAATGGTAGGCATTAGAAAATCTTATTTGATACCTTTCTCACATCACTTTTTAGAGACTGCTGATTTTATCATGCATTTGTTCTTGGTATGGAAAGGAAGAACTTGAAGTAATTCTGCATACCACACTGGTAAATTTTTAAGAAACAGTATCTTTACACACATCTGTAGTTCTTCTAAGTATACAAATACATATGTGGAACCCCTTACCTCAAATCTTATCAACAGGTTTTGATACAATACAAATATCAGTATATCTGCTTCCAAGCCCACCCATAAGAAAAGTTTTTCTCACTGTTCTATCACTACTTTAATGCACAGCTATTTCCTCAGTAACAGAATGAAAACATGTATCCCTCTGACCCTCTATACCCTGAGTGAATTATTTCCATGTGGTTTCATTTCCTGTTTTGAAAAACCTGGAGTCATTTGCAGCAAACAGGGATTAGACAGGGTGGGAGGCGGGACGCAGAATAGAAGCCCAGGAGAACGAGCTTTAGTTGCCTCTGGAATCAAAGCGAACCTGACGTTTGGTCTAAAGGCAAAAGAAAGAGATAGATTGGAGCACCGATATTACCAAAAGAATAGCCAGTCAGAGCAATTGCAATGATAACTCTCATTACTGTCGGGAAAGATACAGTGCAATTCTTACTGATAGCAGGAAATCAGAGGGAAAGAGAAAGAGGGGGCAAGGGTAAAGGGAGAGGAAGAGGGAGAAAGAGAAAGAGAAGGAGAAGGAGAAAGAGAGAGACAGAGAAAGAGACAAAGAGACTTTCCATAATTGAGAAATTCTGACTGCTTGAATGTGTCGATTTCAGTCTATTCCCTTTGAGAAGGGTAAGCTCTGTTTAAGTTCAACTAAGCCACAGCTTGAGGGTAACATTTAAAAAGCTTATACTGTGCCTTGAGTCACAAGCAAAAGCAAACTTATCAATTTTTGCAGGCACACCATTCTCAAGAATCATTTCCTTTTTTAATTGCTCACTTAGGTTTTCTTGGACAAAAATGAACAGCTCCCTCATTAGAGAGTATAGGCTGATATAGGCTGAGAACTGCAGAAACCAGCTGTCACGAGTGTCCTGAAGTTTGGGTGGGTTTCTCCTGCTGGTCTCCTCCCGGTTAGGGTGAATGGAACTGAACCATTACTCATTCTACCTCAACTGGATGGGAAGACTAGAAGTTCTGTTGACCCAACCAGCCAAGCAGCAGCAGGGACATAGTCTGCCAAGAGTTTCTCTTTCAGTACCAGATGTGAACTGAAAACCGGAAAATTAAGAGAGTTCATTAAAGGTAAGAATTGCACCTTCTCATCACCTGCAAAGAGCTATGCTTGGCCTCCTTGAAGGAAAAAATAGGTAGACATGCTGTGTGTCTCTTTCTTGACTCCCTGCTGATATCTTCGAATAGTGCTGATGCTATGACAAGAGATCTTGTTTCTAATTCTGAGAGTCCTCAGGACAGAAATTATTTATAGGGAACAGAAGGGAATATTTTCCAGGAACATTTGTCTTTACCATTACCAAAGTCATTACTTCTGATTTTTCTCATCATTGTGCTCCTAGTGGCCTGGTAAGCTTGCTTAGATTAAGACAACATAGCAGACCATCCTCTTTCTTCACTGTGCCCTGACCAAAACTCCTACAAAACTGTTTTTCTTCTGCACCTTTGTTCTCATGCCCTTGGGTTACAAATAAAAGGTCAAGAGTTTTTCACCTTGGGACTGTTTTCCTGAGGCTTTCTCACAATGATAATGTCAGAGAAGTTCCTCTGGATCTCTTGGAGTTTAAACTGGGCTTCAGCTGTGAGTAATTTTTCATGTTCTGCACTGGCATGGTTGTACACTACTGTAGTCCTGAAGAAAGAATTGGTTAAGCTAAGCACAGGGGCTGGGGATATAGCTCAGTGGAATAAGCGCTTGCCTAGCAAGCGCAGGGTCCTGAGTTCGATCCCCAGTACCGCAAAAAAAAAAAAGTTAAGCACAAACACAAATGGTATCAAGGCTTTACATTTTTTAAAGGTACAAAAAGAAACATGCACTGCAGAGAAAGTATAGACCAATTAAAAGTTAGAAAAGAAATACACTTTATGGGTGAGAGCAAACCACTTTACAAGAGAGAGCAAAACGGCCAAGAGCTAATGGCAGTCATCTTTGTGTCTCCTTAGCCTGACATTAAGTACAGGCGGTCCTCTCAAAATCCTACTTGAGTTCTTGTGAGACTCTAAAATAGCACTTTCTGATTGGAACTGCTTTTCTATGCACTTCCTGGCATGTTCACTTGCTCAGCCAGTTTGCCACACCCTAATCTTCTGCCTCAACTTGAATGTCTGTCTCAAACTGGTAATTAACCCTGAATTTATCTATCTCATTCCCTTTCAAAACTGGGGACATCAAGACAAGAGTAACTGAGACTTTTCAAGATGTCCTAACTCATTCTGGAAACTATTTTTCTGTGAAGGGAGGCAGTGAACCTGGAAACTCGTTCTGTGGGCAAGGTTGGTTAGGTTTCTTATTTTAGCTTCAGTACTATCCTCAGGCCCTATCTGATAACAAGATCAGATCTTTAAGTGGGAAGGATTACTCCATGACAGGAATTGAGGCTGAACCTCAGTAGCAATCACCTCATGGTGATTAGATTGGTCCCTCGAGTGATAAGGACATTTCTGGAGGCACCTTGCAGAGAGAGAACAGTGACAATGATCAGTCAGACAACAGACTGACCAGCAGCCCCAGAAAAATTTGGTCTTATCCTTTGTCAACCTGTCAACCTGACTTTCTTTGTCAGTGGTGTGGTTACTATGTTCAATTCTTCTCCTCACATTGAATTCTCTCTCTTCCTTCTCAACTACAATGTTTACCTGTGTTCTCATGCTTCTTGGTATGTTTCATAAATTTTACTAAGGTCTGCTTCTTCATTTTTATTGCCACTAGGAAACCAAATCCGGGTGTAGTGAGGAAGTGGCCCTTCACTTTGTTAGTCCTCTGTTCTTTGTGCCCTTTATGAAAGATGCAATAAGGACAAAGGGCATGCATAAGCATAGGTAGAATTTATCGTAAGGTAGAGGTAGATGGAGATATACCTTCAGGTAACTTCAGGCATTGCCATGCCCTGAGTTTGGATATCTTTTTCTGTACATAAACTTAATCCTACATTCTGGCCATTATGGTAATTATGATGCTTATCAATATTTCTCTTAGGGGTCCCATTGTAATGTTGGTACTTCAAGCATGTTTTTCTTGCTTCTTCTGTGTGGACATAGGCACCATAATCATGTAAGAATCTAAGTCAGATCTCAGTCCAAGGAGGAACGTCTTTAAAATATGCTTCCTTTTCTAATATCACTGGGAATCAGCTATGACACTCAGATATATTATGTGCCTTGTTGTGAAAATAGACAGCCTGGTGATTATATAGTTGAAAGAATGTGAATAATGTACAACCTTAAAATGTCACTGTGCTCTGTAGGGCCCCTTTGGGTCTGAGGCCTAACAAATTATTATAAATGTATTATACATTATAGTCTTTCTGTAATTAACTGGCAATACATGTTATTGTGGAACCCTTTCTTTGTTACGCAGTTATGATAATACCTCTCTGTCTGACAAAAGGATTGCATGTATGATATTCAGGTAGGAGATTTTGGGTGGGGAAAAGCCAGCAAACAAGGGAACCTAATATGTGCAAGTCACAGTGAGACCCAGGGCACATGTGCCAAACACAGACTCTAAGACAACTCTATAGTTTCCCAACACTGTCCCAATCAGAAAATGCTATTTGAATTCTTCATTTACATCTAATGTGACAGCAAGAATTTCTTCCACAGGGCACTTTTTAAATCTTGCAGCAGGCCAAATGAGCTTTTGCTAGGATAGTTGTCCCAAGTGCCTTATTTGCATAAAGAGGACTCCAATTTAGGAATGACAGATACAAGACCACACCCCTTTTCCTTGTGGCTGCTATGAGTTTTTTCATTGGCCCCTTCTTACTCTGCAGAGTGTATTTCTTTTCCACCTTTGGTAAGTGTACATCCCTTATTCCTTTCTTGTGTTTTTGTGCAATTCTTTGTCCAGAAAATCAAGAATCTGGAACCAATTTCCTCAAAACCCAAAAGCTGGTAGCGGTAGCGGTACCACAGCTCTTTGAGTAGGGCATATTTTGGACAAACATTACAGAGAGAATTGCTGGACATGTTTACTGAAATATTGCCTCAAACCACGCACATAGGATATATTTGCCTGTTGACTCCTTGGACTAATCATAATACCTGAGATGTTAAATTGTAATAGCGAAACTTTTCCTCCCAAAACTAAAGTAAATTCGTTCATCGGCAGTCACCTTTATTACACTAGGCCAAAGGATCAGCTACATAATTTGTAGGATCTAGTGTGAAGTAAAAATGCTGTTCCTTATTTAGAATTTCAAGACAGTGACAGCGCACTCTGCATCCAAGCACAGAGTTGTTCTCTGCACGGGGCTGTTTGTAACTGCATGGGCTTTGTATCTATGGGCTTGGTATTAATTGTTGTATATTTTTTTTCTGTTCTGTCCTCTGAAATCAGTCTTAGTCCATCTAAACGAACAGCTTACCGTCACAGAAGTGGGAGGAGATTTAGAGATCATATTACATAGAATTGTCATGGTCTAGAGCATAATTTCATTTTGTTAAATTGGTTAAGAATAAATTTAATTGATTAAATAATGGACCCTCTGTCTTCTACTCCTCTTTCTACTACTGGAGATCATCGCCTACTGCAAGGTTTGGAGCTGGTTTTAACTTGCCAATCTGCATCACTCATGCCCTAACTTCAAACTTAGCATATATTTCCACTTCCTAGAGAATCAGTTCCTCTTCTTCTCTTCCCCTAGGGTTTCCCTACTTCAATTTAATTTCATTGTTTTAATTATGAACATCCTTTCCCTTTTTTGTTTTTCTTTTTAAGGTATTGAAAACAATGTTTCTTAACTTTTTTTCCCTTTTTTTGTAAGGAATATTATTTTAGATAAATTTTGTAACTGTACCCTGTAGGAAGTTTTAATAACTTGGACATGTAGCACATATGTACATACATGATACATACTATTACAAAACTATGTAACATTTTTCATTTCATAGTAATAAATTTTTGTCCTTTTGGGGTGATATTACCCCATTTGAGAGTATGGAATCTAAAGGAACATGCCTCAGGATCAATTGTCAACTCTATCCGCATATTGTTTCTCTTTTAGAGAAAACACACACAAAAACAAAAGGCCAAAAGCACTAGCTTTTTCAGCCTAAACCTCTGGGTGAATCTTAAAGTTCACATTGTCAATTGGAAAGCCAGCCTACAAATATTTGTGTACTGAGACAGTGTACATGGCGAATCTATCTGCATCTTTATATTATAACTTTATCTTTTATTTTAAAGATAAAAGAATGAAAACATTAACAGACACAGAGACATAAACAATATAAAGACAATAAAAGCAATACAGAATTTCAGACAAGGTGATAGGAAGTTAACAACGGTTGTTGTGTTACATATAGCTATCTTCAAATTGGTTACTCAGATAAACAAATACAGGCATGTAAGTTTGATTAAACAATTAACCATTTACTGTTCCTTTCAATAAACCAATAGAAATTAGTAGTGCAATTATCTTAGCTGTCTTGCATACGCATATATACATATTTTTTATCTTCTTTCTTTCTCTTCTCTTTTCCCTCATCCCAGTTGTCCATCATAGTGTCTCCCTAGAATAAGAACCTGAAAGAGGAAATAAAATCTAAAAGGCACACTAGATATTGTGAAAGGAAAAGAAACTGCTCAAAAGGTTATCTGCATTTTTATCACAATTTCATTTTCTTGGTTACTGAGGTCAATTTTATTCATCCGAACTATTTAAAGGGAATTCTTCTCAGGACCAATAATAAAGAAGGATAACAAGTGGTGGCCTACAATCATGAAAAGGGAAATAACTATGTAAGCTCCAGAAACTGATCTTCCTTCAGCTTGTCAATAGAGAGAAATAAATTGATTGACATTCTCTGGAGGTATAGAGGCATATTATGAAGCCAACTTTCAACACAGAATAGTTTTTTCTCTATTCCTACAGTAATAAGTACTGCTCGGGTATTACATCCTTGGGTCTTGGAAACAGCACCACTGTGCTAGAGAGAGTTGCATGGAAAATTACCTGAAATACAAGATAAAAGGGTAACAGATACAAAACTTCAGCACCCTAGTCCAACTCCCAGGCGAGAAAAAATGTTCAAAAACAGTTGTTAATTATTAACATGAAGTGTTACTTTTCCCAAATGCAAGATAAAAATTTCCCAGATGTTTTTTCAATTATATTATTCTATTGGTTGATAAACTATAACTTCTGTTACTTAAATACATGATAAAATGATCAAACTAAGCATAGAATATTTACTTCCATATAGCAACCAGCTAACCATGGAATGGAGTTTAATTCAGCTTGAAGCAGCATAATTTGAAGCAATTTACTCTTTTGTGATGTGTTAGTCAGATCACTTTAAAATGATATAGCTAAATTAGGACAGCTGAAAACAAAGATCAATGAAATTATCAAATTTCTCTTTACCTTGATGTATCATTTTTTAAAAAATTATTTAAACCTACTGTGATGTGCAAGTTCTGTAAATGCATCTATGTTAAAGATCCTACAGTGTGGTTTACACAAGATGGCATATTGCATGCCCCAAACCAAAATCACCTTGGGCTACTTTAGGCCCTTTAAAAATAGCCATTTAATTTAACTTATGTAACAGATCCAACATTTTTGTGACTGTTAAAGAATATTTTGGAATTTATTGTTAAGCTAAGCAGCCCACCATCTCTCACCAATTCCATTGTTAAGGATGCTATAAGGTAATATCTAAAACCTATGAAAAAGATTTGCTGTAGCACACCCACTAACGCCATCAGTGATGCACTTTTTGAATGCATTTAATTATGACTTTCTTTGTTTCTTGGCTATGAAATTTTATGTACCTCTTTTATGGGGGAACATATCATTCAGAGTAGTTTGAATCTGTGTTCAGGGGCCATGATCGTTCATATTTAGTTTAGAATAAACTATTTTTTATTTCTTTCAAGTAGAATTCTTATTTCTTGTTAACATGAACCAAAAATCTCCTGAAATAAACAGATTTGCTGTTTATTAGAAATATAAGGGCTGGGGATATAGCTCAGTGGAATAAGCACTTGCCTAGCAAGCGCAGGGCCCTGAATTCGATCCCCAGTACTGCCAAAAATTTTTTTTAAAAAATAAAATAAAATAAAAAAAGAAATATAAAGGGTTTGCTCTTGACATGTAGGGAGGAACTGTCTAACTAAAATGAAAGTGCAAATAAAAGAGGGAAAGAGAGAACCGAAAAACAGTGCTGGTTCCAATATATGATGACTGGTCAGAAAATCAGAAGACATAATAATTCTTGAGGTAGAACCGCAGGGTGGTACTCATTGCTTCTTCCTGATTCTATGTCTCAATTCAACAAATGGCCGCTGAGCATCCATTACATGCAATAATTATGCCAGGCATCCTATGAAATTGAATTTAAGCTCTAACATATATTTTGTTTTATACTGCTATTATCTCGTAAAGGCTCACTGCCCAATGTGCATAAAAGCCAACACTATGGCTTTTCCAAAAAGGATAGCCATATTGGTCATCCAACTGGCAAGGAGATCAGAAACTCTAAACCCAAATCTTCTGCCCAGTGAGGGTGGTACATTTGGTATTGTAGGATAGGAGAAGGGAAAATTTGCTTGTTGATTGCATGCTAAGAAGGGAGAGCTTAGAGTTCTTTTGTGGCAGTGTAAATGTTCTTTCTGCTTTTCACAATATGCACATTTCTCTGGATGTGGAGAGTTGTCATTTTCTGCAGGGTGGTGTCTTGAGCTTGTGAGGTCAAAAGATCATTGATCAAACAAGCTGACTTCTGCATATGTTCATTCTTGAAAAGCTAGTTCCAAACAGTCCTTGAGTGAATTCTGGAGGTTCCTTCTGAAAGACAATTTAGCAATTTGTATTTAAAGAATATATATGGGGGTGTGCCCAGGCCTTAACTGATTTCACTGTCACCTGTACTATTTCTATATATTTACATGGAATTATCTCTTTCCATTAAGGTGCCCTTAATCTTCCTACTTTCTAGCCTCCACACACATCTCTAAGGCTTTTTTATAATTAGTCTCAATGATTTTTAGACAGGTACAACTAGAAATTTACATGGTGATTAACATTACATAGGGCTATAAAACAATCAGATGTTCACAACAATAAATTCACTGAGAGAGAAAATAGGGAAACTACCTTTCACAATCCCATCAGGTAAAATGAAATACATAGGAATCACCTAGGCAGGAGGTAAAAGAGCACTACAGTGAAAACTACGGTACTCTGGAGAAGGAGATCAAAGAGGATATAAGAAAATGGGGGCCGGGGATATAGCTCAGTGGCACAAGCTCTTGCCTGGCAAGCCTGAGGTCCAGGATTCAGTTTCCCGGTACCATTAAAAAATAAAGGAAGTTATCTCCTATTTATGTATAGAAGAAATCAATATATTCAAAATGGCTATACTAGGAAGGGGAATAACTGGGACACATGGAACCTCTAGTCCTACTTCTGTGAAGAATCTCTACACTAATTTCCATATTGGTTGCACCGGTCCACACTCCCATCAACAGTGGCGAAGGGTTCCTTTTCCCTACAGCCCTGCCAGCATTTGTTATTGATTGATTTGTTGATAATAGTCATTCTTTCTAAAGTGAGATGGAATCTCAGTGTTGTTTTAATTTGTATCTCTTGAATGATCTGTAATGTTGAATATGTATTTTCCATTTGTACTTCTGAGAAGTGTCTATTCATTTCAGATGCCTAGTTTTGGATGGTGTCTTTAAATTTGAGGGGCTGTTTTTGTGAATTCTTTATGTGGTCTAGATATTATTAGTCCTTTGTCTGAAGAACAACTGGCTAAGATATTTTTCCCCACTCTATGGGTTGTCTTTTCACTCTGTTGATAATTTCTTAGTATTTCTCCAAAATAATTAAAAGCATCATACCACAGCAATATATATGCACCCATGCTTATATCAGAACAGTTTGGAATTGCTAAATCTTGGAAACAACTCAAATGTCCCATGAACCAATGAATGGATAAAGATGCAGTTTTCTTATATAATGGAATACTACTCAGCCATAAAGAAGGATAAACTTGAGACATTTATAGCTAACAGGATGGACCTTGAGACTATACTCTTAAATGAAATAAATCCAACACATATGTGTAAATATCACATTGTCTCTCTGCTATGAGGAACTGAAAGTGTAAATAAGAATCACAATGTATAACAGATGTTGTGAAACAGTAATTGTGTGTAACATTCAATGCAGAAAATCAAATATCCAATGATTTCTCTTATATAAAAACCACAATATATAAATACATTGCAAACTAGATGATAGATTACAGGAAATAGCAAGATGGATCTTTGGCACATGGGAACGGAACTAAGAGATGAAAGGAGGAGGGAAGGAGGAGAGAGAAATGAAATGAAACAAAGAGGGTAGGAACTGTGAAATAATCTGTATCTGCATCTCTACACAGGTGGACAGAGATGTAGGTATAGGCATGGGTATGCATATGGATGGAGAGGGTGAAGACATACAAATTCACAAGATGCTGGGGATGGGAGGCAGGTAAACAATAATTAAGAAATATTATGTACATGTACCAATGTACATCATCCCACTACATCATACAAACATGTACCAATAAAATTTGTAAAATGCTTCCTTAGATTTATAATAAATTTAATGGAAAAATATTCAGGTGTTTAGTACTATTTTTCTAGTTTTATCAATGGCAAGAAAGTGAGCAAGAAAGATAAAGCTGGACATTTTAACTTAGAGACATATCTTTCTCAGAAAGATTCAAACTCTGGTTCACATCTTTTTCTTGGTATAAGATCTATGAATTTTTTCACCATTTTGGGTATAAGTCAGGTCATTTACATTTTCCAATTAGTGACTTAAACTCTACTTACTGCAGGATTATTAACAACAGAGCATTCATTTCCTGACTCTTAGTGGCTTTACTATCAAAAATATAATCCAAGAGCTCTAGTGGGTTTCCTGAGAGCACACTACATGGGAAAAGGTAGGCTTCCTCAACCCATGTAGGGCTTCAGGCTGAAGCAGAAATTAAAATAGACACAGATTAACAAGAGAAAAGCATGCACATTTATTTAATAGATGTATTAAGGAATAGGAACCTTCACTGGGAAAAGAGAATCCAAAAGAACAGGAAAGTGTGTGTACAGCTCGCACTACGTTTCGGGTGACTACAAGTGGAGAGTCATGGTAAACATCACTGGACAAAAAAGGGTACAGTCCAATGGGAATAAATTGCTGGGAACTTACCAAGATCCATTCCTTCAGATATTTTTTCTGTGTGTCTGTGTCTTCAGCAATAAGGGTGTTCCTTTTGTCTTGATTTAGAGAGGCCACTTTGGCAGCAGTGTCTACCCAGGTTCTACTTCATGGGAAGGTCCGCTAGATTATACAGTTCCCTCTGGGGGACAAAAGAAATCTGGAGTTTCAGCTTCTATGGCCTGTTTCAGCAGAAGCGATGGTGAGAGAAGTATCAAAGAGATGGCATTATTTCCTCTATTTTCTTAATTTTTCTCCAAGTGTAAAACACTGTCTATGTCCATGTGTCATATTGGGGAGAACTGTGTTCTGAGCCCTAAACAAATACAACTTTTTTGCTTCTGAGAATGAGGAGCACATGAGTCCTTGCTTGAGACCCGCTCCTGTGTTCTTAATTATAATGTCTGTCTTGGGAAATGAGAGCATCTATCCCTCCCCACCATTTCTTTCCTACATCACAGGTTGGCAAGTCAATTTCAGTCTGGGATTTGCTTTTCCAGGACCCAGGAGCATAATTTTTTTTCGTTTTCAAGCTTGCTGAATAAAAGAAAAGCACAAAGAATATGTGACAGAGTCTTTATGTGCTTCTCAAAATCTAAAATGCTTTAATTTGATTCTTTCAGGAAAAGTTTGCCAACCCCTGTATTTCACTAGAATAATTTTGCCATAATTAGCTTGTCATAACGAATCCAGGAGACTTACCTAGAAAAGTAAGTTGGAAATATTCTTATTATCCGCTACAAACACTTCCAAAAAGACTTGTATAGTCTCTAATAGAAAACACTAAAAGGCAGTTTATATCCCAGGACTCTTTACTTCTTCACCACAAAATCTTCCTCTGGCTGTTTCCATAAATCTTAAACTAGTATATCCTAATTCCTACCCATTATTAATCACTCTCACTACTTTCCCTGATTGAAAGCATGCTTTAAATCAAACTACAATTTCAGTGGATTGGACCTTTCTCTTTCTCTGCTAAGATAGTCAAACTACTGAAGTAGTATTAGTTCCACAGCAATTCAGTCCCAGAATATCAGAACAAGTTCCAAGGGGCCATGAATACAGAGAAAGAGAAGCAGACACCTAAGATTGCTCAGATTGGGGATTTACTCATAGAAACTTAGTCATGGGTAGCAACAGAACCAGTTGGATCCTTGAAATTTGAATCAGAGAGAGGGGCATATATATGGGTTTGCTCAGAAGTAAATACATCCCAACTGGAATGTACCTGGTTTATTTTATGGAAGTATCAAGAGTAAAGCACATGTCTTGAGCCAGTGTCCTGTTGTAGAGCTTCCAGTATGATGTTAATGGTTTTTTGAGTTAGAGTTTGCTGAGAAAGTATAGAGAAAAAAATTGATAAAGGTTATTTGGGAATGTATGCTTGTGTCTCAGTATGGCTGCAGTCATATCAAGCTAAGTCTGTACATGATCATTTTAATGTGATCACAAACTCAGCTTTGTCTTACTAAGACAAAGGTTTTTTAGGCGATGTGAGTATGTTAGTATTGCTCTCTGTTGCTGAGACAAAATAGCCAACACCTGCAAGTTAAGGGAGGAAAGACTTACTTATTTCACAACTTATAGAGATTTCAGTTCATAATCAGCTGGCTCCACAGCAGGGTGGCTTGGGAGTGGGACACTACAGAGAACAGTTCACGGCACCCACAAGGTAGCAAAAGCAAGGGAGGAAAGGCAAATATTTTCTGTCCTTTATGTTGTATGCAAACTGCCCACTCTAGGGAGGTGTAGCACTCACACCCTTATCCCCAGCCAGAGCTACGTCAAAGCAAACAGTGGGCTGATTTAGTAATCACACACCCTTAATCCCAGCATCACACACTCTAGATTCAGCCACCTCTGAAAAAGCCCTAGGACCACATGAGACTTTGGGGGGATATCGAGACACAAACCATAACAGGGAGGAATATTAAGGCAAAAGTACTCTAATACTATAGTTCCCAGTGCCTGGGTGAGATTTTATTGTAGTGTGGGCTCTCAGCAAACTTTACCAAATGAAAGCTCGCGTTCCCTGGAGCAAGGCCATATGATGTCATTGATGAGAAACAGCTCACCCGTTTCTGTGCATCCTGGCCCCCTACTTAGCTCTTTGGCTATCAGACCTCCATGTAAGCTTCAGTGATAACTCCTAGGTTAGTTTCCTAAATAGCAGCTACTTTAATTTCTAAGTCACATACTCAGCCTCTGCTCTGAAGGCGAGATCATACTGTCCTGAGCTCAGAGAACTTCCTAAACTTATCCAGACACAAAAATCAAAACCAACACCAATGTAGAGCCTTTCAGGTCTCATGGCAAGCCCAGCTCATCAGGACAGTTCTCCACTTCTGTCCTGCTCACTTTGCCTTTGACACTCTTAGGTGTCCTTTCCTCAAAACAAATGAGACAGTCAATGTCACAGGCAAAAGTACAACCCAGATCTCTATTCGAGAGTCTGTTGGCAGAAATTTTAAAATGCATTTAAGGTTTTCATTAATTGTCTGAGAATCTGGCTCCATCCCACTGTTCACTGTCAGAAAGTGGAGAAACTGACCATTGATACAATCCCCGCTGGAACCTAAGGCAGAAGTCTACAAGAAGTGTTTAGGTCCTAGATACACAGTGCAGCTAATGCTATGGTAGAGTGAAAATAATCACAGGAGATAGACCTCCAAGGGGACACGGTAGACTCGCATCCATGAGAGTACTTTACTAGAAATGTTAATGCAATATTCCCTTTTATCTGCAGTTTCAAAATTCAGTTTTAGCTATTTGAAGTCAAGGATATTCTGAAAATACTAAATGCTATATTCCAGGTAAAGTGTTAAGAAGTTTGAATTCTGTGACATTCAAGGTAACATGACTCAATTTTGTGACCTGCCTGATGGTCACTTAGTAGCTGTCTTCTCTACTGTTCCCATTACCACATTAGCGCAGTGTTTTGCTCAAGTAACCCTTATTTTACTTAATGATGACAGTATACTGCACATGGGTACTAGTGGTTCACTTGTGGCAAAGAGAAGCTGGAAAGAAATTCCTTTATGTGAAAAAGTGAAAGTTCACTTTGCAGGGAAGGAAAGGAATTGTATGCTGAGATTGCTGAGGTATGCAATCACAAGAAGTCTTCTGTTCCTCACATTATAAAGAAGAAAAAAGGAATTCACAACAGTGTTGTTACTCTTCCTCAAAGTGCAAAGTCTTGGTCACTGTATACGACAAGTTCTCAGTTAAAAAAGAAAAGGCATTAAAAACCATGGTTCATCCATCGTTCATCTCCATGGGTTCCCTGGAGCTAAGGGAAACTGGTATCAGGGTGAATTAATACACATCATTAACTCAACACTCTCAAACCTTTTCCTGTCTGCACTTAGGTCTGCACACTGTTGCTATCTCTTTCCCCATTTTCTTTTCCTTCTTGGCTCTTATAAAAGAAAAATAACATATCTCATTTATTTCCTTAATGGCCTAGAGATGGTGTCCAGTATATTTTAATTTACTTAGGTATTTACTTTTATAAATGGAGGTTAATTATGCAGACTTACGCAAAACTGTGAAGCATTTTGACCATGGGAATGACATTAGCATCTAGATCCTTTAGTGCTGATGCTGGGTTGCTCTGAGTTAACACCACACCATCAAGATGAAGTAACCTGTCTGCACAGTGCCTCTCAAATACACATGTTCTCTCTCAGCTCCCAATAACAAAGCCAAACATGGCAACTGGCTGCTTCTTGCTGCTTCATTCACGTTTGTCTTTTCTAAAGTTTTATTTTCACCTGAATAAAAACAAACAAAAGAAATTTCTATGTCTCCATGTTTAGGAGAGACTCCTAAAGGCAACGGTGAAAAGTCATTGAGATGTTCCCTAGTTTTTATGTCTGTTAAGAAAAGCAGCAACAAAAAATATCCCTGTGTATCATTCTCTCCATAAAGAGAGTGGTAAATGTATTTTTTGCAAGGTTTTCTATCGCTGCTCTTTCTGGAAGGGGATTTCTGAGTGACCTCATCCCTCCTCGAGTTCTTGCCCTCACTCCAGTAAACAATGAAGAAGTGGGGATTTTAGTGAGAAAATGGGGGAGTCAGGGAATAAAGACTGATCTAATGCGAAGCAAAAGTTTGTTTAAAGTGTGACAAATGCAGAGGAAACAGAAGAAATGTCATTTTAAGAGCAGACAGATCTGTAAGATATGGGGAACCTTGCCCAGATGGCCTGGTATATGTCCAGACTTACGGAGCAAACTGTTTGGTTGATTGGTTGGTCTAGGCCCATCAGAGTCTTTGCCTTTATTTCTGGGAAGGGGACAATGTCAGTATATGTAAATGTGAGTAACACCTTCATGAAGGACACAGTAGGGTACATTTGTTTCAAGCACATGGTACACGAAAAGCATGTGATGATCTTACAGTCCTGAGCTACAGATAAGCATTAGAATCATCAGCCAGAGATAAGCATGGGATGATTTTATGTTAGTTATCTGTGTTTTGTCCTTGGTTTTGTTTATACACCTCTAATCTGCCTCTATGCTATCTTCCTTGATGTTTGCAAAATATGTCAGTCTCAGTAAAACTGTGGTATGTGTGAGACCTATCTTTCTATTTTCATTTTGTAGCAATAGATGTAAAAGCAGGTAAAACTGGGGAAAAGTTATGTAAACACATATGAAGTCTTTACCTGGTGTAGTATTAAGAATCACTGAATTTTGAACACAAAATGTGGAAGATTATTGGAGATCATTAAATTCATTCTCTTTCCCCTTATTTAACACTTCTGAACTATTAGATACAAGATATAGGAAAGTTTTACATATTCTTAATGAAATGGTTTCTCTCCACTAATAGTAAAAACTCATGATTTGAAACCAGAGGGCATATCAAAAGGTGCATCTATAAAAATTATTTCAGTGTTTTTGAATTATCTATTTTTTTCTTGGTAGCACCAGATTCTTCTTTGTGTTAATTTCTAACCCCACCCCTTGACCCCAGTCTGAAAGCCAGAGAAATCTTTTAGTAATGTTCTTATCAGCAGATCTTAGAGTGTAAATGTTTTATTAACAAAGAAACAATAATAATAATAACAACAAAAGTCAAATACATATGTTGAAATTATATAGAAAAGTTAAGTGTTTATTTATTCTCTTAGGCCAAAGACCTTCATGTAGTGTTTAGAACAAGAATTGATTTTGGAAGAAAGTTGTAAGAACCTTCAAGGCAAGTTTCTAAAATGGAAATGTTGAAAAGGTACCTGCAACATAGTTACAAGGAGAAGTGGAAGCTAGTCTACATGAGGACAATTTTCCTTCTGCTCCAATGTCTGTTCATAACTAGAAATGCTCCTTTACCAACATTAAGGTTAACAGTTTTGAACTTTTAGTTGAAAAGAGAGCTCATAGCTCACAGGAACCAAGGATCTGTCAAAAGATGTACAAGAAAGTGGCAATTTTGTGTTTTATTTAGTTTTTTTTTGTGGGGGGGGAATCAATTTTTAAAAGAACGCAGTGTTTACAGAGAATTTGAAGAATGATACATTGAATATCCATGTTCTCTGATTTTACAATTAATCTTTTTGCCCTTTTCTTAAAATATGTTATATAGATTAATGGGTTTCATTTTGGTTGATTTGTACATGTATATAATACACTTTGATTACCTTTTGTTCTATTTATTTTGCTTAATACTATCATCAATCTTTCTAACTGCCCATAAGTCCATCTTATTTCATTGCTGTGTTGCATACCAAGTTATAGAACTGAGTCTTTTACACTTTTTTAGCTTCTACTTAGCAATTTGTTTTGCTCATATGCAATACTGGTTGCAAGAAAGCTTCATAAAGCAAGTAGGTATTGTCAGCTAGATACATTAAAAAGTGCCTCCATCCTTGACTTTTATTTATTTCTTACTGTGTGCATGTGTGGTGTGTGTGTGTGTGTGTGTGTGTGTGTGTGTGTGTGTGTGTTTGTGGGATACTGGAAATTGCATCCAGACCCTTCTGAATGCTAAGTATGTGCTCTATCAGAAAGCTACTCCCTTGACCCAGGCCTGACTTTTACAAATGTCCATTTACTGTTCTCTATTATGATATTTCAAGGCTAATATAATAATATATGTTTCAAATTACATCATATAATTTCTTAAATATCCAGTGACCACCTCACACATTTTTTCAAAAGATTAAACTTTTCATGTTAAAGCAAGCTGTTCAGAATGGAATGAAATTAATAATGAGAGTTACTTGCTCCTGTCCCCTATTTCTGGTCCTATTTCATTCTACTCTTTTTGGCTTTACTTCCATAGTAGGTGACCACTTCAATCCTCAGTAACATGCTCAAGCTCCTTTCCAAGTTGACCAGCCTCAGACCACACAACATAGGACAAAGTTTTGCTACAATATTCATTACTCTGAGTTAGTTTGAAAAATCTATTTTTACCTTTACTATATAACTTTATTTATAGTTATGTGTAAAGGCATAAACGTCCATAAACTCCTGTTTCTTGTTCTACTACCTTAGGAAGTCTTTTATAGCTTCTCACTATCATATAGAAACCTTAATTTGCTTGAAACTTCCCTGTACCATATGTTACCTTTCTATGGTAGTGACAGGCACATAGTACTTATGTACACATTTGGAAACTTGGAAGCTTTTCCTAAAAGTAAACAAGTAAAAATTAGTATTTTGAATTGGTATTATCTATTATCACAGCTTGATGGTTTAAGGTATGTGCTGACAAATTTTGCTTATCAGGCTGGTGGTCGTACTTAAAATTAGTATTTATTGTTGCATAAGATAAATGTGCACAAGTTTTGAGCCAATATTTTCTAAATGAAACATCTATATATTATAAAATTATTTTATGAATAAAAATGTTGAAATATAGGCTAACTGATTTTAATTAAGTGTATAAAGTTTGTTATTATATTTATAAATGCCACATTGCACCTAAACTTTAGAAATGACCAATTTTGAGTCATAGTGTAGTATCAAAAAACATTACCGCCATGCCTGAAACTCAGCAACCAGCTCAGCTAGAGTAATCCAAGTACCCAGCCAATCTACCTACACCAAGGGATGCACAGCTAGCCTGGGAATTATCTGAGACTCAGCAATTGTCTTTGCCAGAGGAACCCAGGGTAAATCCACTCTTACAAGGGGGAACATTTTGCGAGTAAACTCCCAATTTATGATTGGTTCTATTATAAAACTATAGACTTTGCTCCTATAGTGTAAAATACAAAATCAATAGCTGCAAAGTTTGTTAATTTCTAAATTATTCTTGATGTTATCATTACTGCTAATTGCTAA
Organism: Dinomys branickii; assembly: GCA_004027595.1. Lineage (NCBI taxonomy): Eukaryota > Metazoa > Chordata > Mammalia > Rodentia > Dinomyidae > Dinomys > Dinomys branickii. The sequence goes on along the minus strand of PVLD010001639.1, from coordinate 22,248 downwards.
GTTGTCATATCTGTTACCAGTTTTTCTCCCTAAAGAACAGAAATTTCCTAGAGAGACCTTGATACTAGCAATATAGCTACCTACTACCCAAATTCACAAAGATCATCACAGAAAAGAAAACAAAAATATTTTGAAGTAGAAATAGAGATGATGAAGGAGAAAAATGCAATCTCAGACTTTCAGCCCACTGAGAATAAGTCCAAAAGACATCAATATAGAAGAAATCAGAAGTTACACACCAGAAATTTCAGAAATAATAGGAGCTGAAGTAAAGAGGCAACTCTATGAGGCTCTAGAGGAAATCAGATCAGAAATAATCTGTCAGGTAAGAAAAAAGAAATAAAAACCATAATGAAATAATTGCTGCTCCTATCTAAAGATGACATAGATAAAATTAGAGAAGCATAGGTATATGATGAAAACCTTGAATGAACAGCATAGGAAAGAATTAGAATGCATGAAACAGATTGAAAGAGATATGTAGGAAGTTTAAAATTCCATTGAAAGCTGGAAAAAACCCACCTGCATGAAGCTGAAAATAGACATGCTGACCTTGAAGACAGGATTGTAGCTAAGGATCACAACAGGAAGTATTTCTTAAAAATAACAAGGAACCATGATAAAACAATTCAACAGCTGCAAGATGATGCAAAGAAAAACAATATAAGGCTGATTGGTGTTAATGAAAAAGCAGGAGTCAACACAAATGACATAAAAAGATTATTCACAGAAGTAATAGCAGAAAATTTCCCAAGCATGGGAAAAGAATCTGGCATACAGAAAAATAAAGCATTTAGAACTCTTATTAATGCTAACCTAACGAAATCTTCATCCAGACGTACAACAGTCAAGATATCAGAAATTCAGCACAAGAACACAATATTAAAATCTGTTAGAGAAAAGAAACAAATAACCTATAAAGAAAAGCCCATCAGAATCACAGACACTTCTCAACACAAACTATTAAGTGAAGAAGAGCTTGGAGTGAAGTATTTCAAGTCCTAAAAGAAAACAGCTTTCAACCCAAATTGATGTAACGTGCAAAACTATCTTTCAAAGTTAATGGAGAAATAAGATACTTCCACAACAAAGAACTACTGAAGAAATTCCCGAGTGTCAAACCAACCCTACAAAGAGTACTGAAAGGTATTCTAGAAAAAAGATAAAAATGACCACAATTCCAAGAACAATAGAAAGAAACCACCAGGAAAAGCAAGCAATTAAACAAGGGGAGAAGTAGGGAACCAACAGCAGGAAAGTAACAAGACAAAGATAAGCTAATACATATCAGTTATAGCCATCAATGTAAATAGTCTCAATTCATCAATTAAAAGAAACACACTGACAGAGTGGACCAAGAAACAAAATCCAACAATACTGCAGCATACAAGAAAAACATCTAACTCAAAAGGAAACTTATAGCATAAAAGTTAAAGGACAGAAAACAATACTCCACAGGATGGGAACCCAGAGAAAAGCAGGGGTAGCTATTCTGTTTTTAGACAATATAAACTTCAAACCAAGAACGAACAAAAGAGACTAAGAAGGTCACCACACTTGTTGTGGGAAAATTTCAAGAGGAAGGGGTAACAAGCATAAATACATATGCACCAAATTGGGATCACCCAACTCTATAAGACAAATGTTAGTAGACATTAAAAATCAAGTAAGCAATAACAATTATTATGGGAGACTTTAACACCCCATTGTCAAAAGAGATAGATAAACTAAGCAAAAAATCAGCAAATAAAAAACAGAACTGAGCCAAATTTGTGAACAAATGGACTCAGTAGGCTTTTACAGAATGTTCTACCAAACATCACAGTACACATTCGTCTCAGTTGAACACAGGATGTTCTCTAAACTCGACCATATACTGATCCATAGAACATGCTTAAGTAAATGTAAAATAATTGAATTATCCCGTGCATGCTGTGTGACCATAATACAATGAAATTGGAAATTATTGACAAAAGAAACAGCAAAAATCTCACAAACACAAGGAAATTAAATAAAACCCTCCTCAACAATCAATGGGTAACAGATGAAATTTACCTCTTTTTTTTTTTTTTTTTTTTTTTTTGCAGTACTGGGGATCGAACTCAGGACCCTGCGCTTGCTAGGCAAGCGCTTATTCCACTGAGCTATATCCCCAGCCCCTGTAACAGATGAAATTGAAGAAGAAATTAAACAATATTTCCAATCAAACAAAAATGTGCATACAATTTACCAGAATCTGTGGGACACAATCAAAGCAGCTCTAAGAAGGAAATTTATAGTGGTGAATTCTTACATCAGGGAAACAGAATGAACACGAATAAACAACAAAATGCTGCACCTCAACCTTCTAGAAAAAGAATAGCAAGTCAAAAGCTGGGTGTGGTGATGCACACCTGTAATCTCAGCACTTGGGAGGCTGAGGCAGGAAGATCTTTGTGAGTTGGAGACCAGCTGGGGCTACAAAGTGAGCTCAAGGGTAGCCTGAACTGCATAGTGAGACCCTGTCTCAAAAAGATTAAAACACACACACACACACACACACACACACACACACACACACACACACAGCAAGTCAAGGCAAAATCCCAAAGAAGGTAGGTAATTATAAAGAAAAGAGCATAAATTAATGCAATGGAGACTAACAAAACAATACAAACTGACAAAAAAAGTACAAACAATTGATGAATTGAAGAGTTGGTTCTTTGAAAAAATAAATAAAATTGATAAACCCTTAACCAAAGTTATCAATAAAAGGAAAGAAAAAACTCAAGTTCATGGAAAAAGATATGAAAATGGTAAAATCACAGCAGATCCTGTGGAAATTTAGAAGGTCATGAATATCTACTTTGAAAGTCTTTACTGTCACATGATGAAAAACACAAGAAATGGGCAGATTTGTACAAAACATATAAATTAACAAAGCTGAATCAAGAAGATATAAAAATTATGAATAGCCAAATATCAGTTAATAAAATTGAAAATACAATTAAAAACTTACCAATAAAGAAAAGCACAGGTCCTGATGGATTCACAGCTGAATTCTACAAGAAATTTAGAGAAGATTAAATGTCAATATGTCTCAAATGCTCAATGCAATTGAAGCAATTATCCTTCACTGTCAATATATCTCAAATGGCAAATGCAATTGAAGGAATTATCCTTAATTCATTTGTGCAGGCAATTATTACATGATTCCAAAACCAGGGAAACACCCCAATCAAAAAAAGAGAACTACAGACCAATCTCTCTAATACATGAGTGGAAAAATCCTCAATAAAATCCTAGCAAACAGAATGTAGCAAATCATCAAGGAGATAATACACCATGACAAAGTGGTATTCATCCCAGGAATTCTGGGATGGTTCATAATGCACAAATCAATAAATGTAATACACCATATCAATAGAGCCAGAGAAAAACCACATGATCATCTCAATAGATGCAAAGCAAAGGTTTACATAAAGTCCAACAGTCATCCATGATAAAAACCCTACAAGAAAATAGGTGGAATAGATGGTCTTCTCTTCTATTTGAGGACTAAACTGACAAAAATTGAAAGCTTTCATTTCAAAATCTGGAGCAAGACAAGGATGTCCGTTATCACCATTCCTTTTCAATATAGTTCTGGAAATACTAGCCAGATCAATTAGACAAGAAAGAGAAATAAAAAGAATTAGAATAGGAAAGGAAGAAATCAAATTATCAATATTTGCAGGTAACATGATACTCTACATAGAAGACTGCAAAAACTCCACCAAAAGAATTCTAGGATTTATAACCAGATACAGTAGCACAGCTGGATAGAAAGTCAATACTCAAAAATCAATAGCATTCTAGTACATAAACAACAATCTCATCGAGAGAGAAACTACGGAAACCACACCCTTCAAATTAGCACCCAAAAAACTGAAATACTTAGGAATCAAACTCACAAAGGAAGTAAAAGATCTATACAGTGAAAATTATGATACTCTGAAAAATGATATCAAAGGGAATTTAACAAAATGGAAATATATTTCTTGCTCATGGAGAGGAAGAACCAACATCCTGAAAATTACCATACTTTCAAAACTGATATATAGATTTTATGAAATCCTGATCAAAATACCATTAATGTATCTCACAGATCTAGAGAAAACATTCTGAAAACTCACAAAGAAAGAGAAGGGAACTAGAATAGCAAAGGCAATCCTGGGTAACAAAGGCAAGTCAAGAGGTATCACACCTGACTTGAAATTATACTACAAAGCTACTATGATAAAATCAGCACGGTACTGGCAAAAAATGACATGAGGATCAATGGAACACATTAGAAGACTCAGATACAACTACAAGCACACTCAGCCACCTTATCTTTGACAAAGGGGTCAAACATGTTCACTGGAAGAAAGATAGACACTTTAGGGGAAAAATAATTGGAAAAGCTGCCTTTCCACATGCCAAAGACTAAAATTAGACCCTTATATATCACCATATTCTAAAGTCAAAATGGATCAGAGATCTAAATATTAGAACAGGAACAATAGATCTACTAGAGGAGAAATTAGGTGAAAATCTGGAAGACACAGTGGTATGCAGACAGTAAATGAACAAAATCCAAATTGCACAGAAAATACTTCAGAGTCAACAACTGGGATCTCATCTTATTGAAAAGTTTTTGCACATCAAAAGAAATCACCAACAGAAAACCCATGAATTGGGAAAAAAGTTTAGCTGACTGTCCCTCAGACAGAGGGCTTCTATCTAGAATGTATAAAGAATTAAAAGAAATTAGGCACCCAAAATTCAAAGACCCACTCCAAAAATGGTCATCCGAGATGAATACCCACTTCTCAGAAGAAGAAATATGAATAGCAAAATAAATGTGTGAAAAAACAGTCATCATTTGTCATTTGACAAATGCAAATTGAAACAACACAGAGATTCTATGACACCCCAGAAGAATGACCATCATCAATAAATCAACCAATAACAGATGCTGGTGGGGATGTGGGGAAAAGGAACACTTCTCCATTGTTGCTTGGAGTACAAAGTGGTACAACCACTGTGGAACTCTGTGTGGAGATTCTTCAAAAAATTAGAATTACAGGCCCCATTCAATCTAGCTATTCCCCCTCTGGGTACATTTGCAGAACAATTAAAAACATACCATAGCAATATGTGTGCACCTATCTTTATAACATAATGATTTGTAATAGCTAAATCTTGGGAATAATCCCTATGTTCATTTATTGAGGAATGGATAAAAGAATGTGGTATTTTTATACAATGGAGTACTACTCAGCTATAAAGAAAGATAAACTCATGACTTTATAGGTAAATGGATGCAACTAGAGACTATTCTCATAAGAGAAATAAATCAGACTCACATGTGTATGCTTCATATTGTCTCCCTAGTGTAAGAAACTGGAAGATTAAATAAGATCCAAAAGGTACAATAAGTATGAAAGGGAAATTGTTCAAAAGGAAAGAATGACCGGGTTGGAAGAAAGGAGGAAAAAAAGGAAGAAACAATTTAAAAATATAAATGTATACACAAGCTAGCTAAAACAATTGTGCTACTAATTTCTATTGGTTCATTGAAAGGAACCCTTAGTGCTTATATTGCTTGATCAATTTTGCATATGCGTATCTTTTAATCTGAATAACTACTTTGACAATAACAAATGGAATATAAACACCATGGTTAATTTCCTGTCCTCTTGTTTTGAAATTCTGCATGTTTTTTATTGTTTTTGTTTTTCTCTTTTTAAAATAAAAAAAGATTACCTCCAATACTCCAAAAACTATTTCTCCTTTCTGTAACTATCTGTCTATAAGGGTAGATGTTCTTTATATAAGAAAAAGAAAAATATATAACTCAAATACAAATAGATCAAATGCAGAAACAAATGAGAACTTTGCTGTCTTCTAAAACGCAAAATTTTTAATATCTGTAAAGTGAAATCACTTTATATTTTTGGAGAATATATATCTCGCATATTTTTGAAGTTTTACTTGAGTAAACTCATTGCTACTTTAAAATGAATAAATTTTCCTCACTTCAAATATTCTGTTATCACAAAAAAATCCAGAGCTTCCTTTTCACAAATGCTCTCTAGCATAACCAACACCACAAGCAAGAGTTCACCAGTACTCTGTGTTGGTGCTGTTGAAATTTTGTCTTCTACGAATGGGTCAAAATCTTGTCTATCGATGATATTTCATTTTTTATTTCAGAAGTGTATGAGATGAATTATAGGAGGGGGCATAGTACTTTTTGTAATTGTAAACTTATTTCTTGTTTCTAGGTGAATAGTAAGACGGCAGGTAACTTTCATGCATGTATTTTTTCACTCAATACTTGGGAGGAGCACCTTCTGATCTCTCACAGTGGTGGTGTTTGGGTTTTTTCCCTCTGCACTGGAAATAGAACCCTGAGCTCTGTGCAGTGTTCAGGCAAGTACTCTACCACTGAGCTACATTGCACTTTTTCATTTTCATTTTCATTTTTATTTTGAGGCGAGTTCTACCTAAGTTTCCCAGTTTGGCCTCAGACTCATGGTCCTCCTGCCTCAGCCTGCAGAGTAGCTGGGATTACATCTGTGCACCCCCATGTCCAGCACAGCTCTGTGTTTTGGAGTTGCAGACCTCACAAGTGTGCATGAGCTCCAGGCTATATCAAATACAAGGTGTTTTGATATGCCAATTAGTCTGGTGTTTTGTTTCACTTAATAATGTAAATTCATCATCGTTGGCACTAAAGGACTTTAGCTAGGAATATTGAAGGACATAAGGATGTATGAAACATGAGTCCTCAAGAAAGTGTAATTTTTTTGGACAAGTAGAAAATGGAAAGAAAATAAAATAACAATCAGTGATGAAAGATGTGTAGTTTTCTCTTTCTTTTTTATTTTCCTGTGGAAATAAAGATAAAGAAAAAAATAAGTAAAGGTCACTCATAGCTTGCTATATCAAAGCAATCAACCACTGCTACTTGTATTTTGGCAAAGACTTGCAGGAAGACAGAGGAGGGGGAAAGCTTTGCAGTAAAAAAAAAAAAAAAAAAAAGGAGAAAAAGCAAGGCATGCAAGATTTGCTTGGCTGGGAGGATGTGGATGATGTAGGGTGGGAAGCTGCCGGGAGGGCCGCTCAAAGCCAGGCATCCAACGTAATAGGCAAGGGAGTGTATTTGGCTTTGTCTGTTTGTCTCTAAGTCTGGAGTGTGCACAAAAATGAACGTAGTAGTCATCTACTTGTGAAATCCTAGATTTTGAGACTTCTTATCATCCATTATTATTTAGTTTCCTGGATTGTTATTAGAGTTAGACATTTGGCTTCCTGCAAAGAACTGTGAGTCCCCTGAACAGGTTTCTGAAGATTGGGCTCAGTGATCTAGTTTTAAATATATTCTGGTCATGGTAGGTTTAAGCATTCATCTCTCATTTCCTTTCTCCCTCTCACTTCTTACAGTTTCCACCTCTTTTTATCTGTCTTCTTTCTCATTTGTGTTTTCTTTCCTTTGCTATGTATGGAGAAAGAGAGAGAGAGAGAGAGACAGACAGACACAGGGGCGGGGACAGGGAGACACAGACACAGACAAGGGAGTGGAGGAGAGAAAAGAGACTGGGAAGAGATCAACGGTGGAAGGGAAAGAGGCTGGTATTGCTGTAGCATCGAAGTTCCTGAGTGGTAAGGAAGATAAAGGGGCATCTTTGGAAGGAGGAAGTTGAATGTTCAGTGTGAGGTTATAAGTAAGGTGCACAGTAAACACTCACTACGGCCCTGTTCTCCCTCTTTCACCACTCTGCATCCTGAATTAATACTCCTGGATATTACAGAAAGATGTTCCAGTGCAGGTGTTGCATGTGAGTGTGTGTGTGTCGTTTTTCCAAAATGATCAACTACTTTCCTTAAAATTTAATGAGTTTATTGGTACATTAGTTATCCATAATGATCACATTCATTATAGGGAATTTGTACCTATACAAAGTATAATTTTATTGTTTTATCCCATTCCCCTGTTCTCGCCCTACCCCCTCTTCCCCTCCCTTCATGAAGCCCTATTTTCATTTTATCCTCTTTCTCATTTTCTCTTTGTCTTCCTTTCTTTTCGGCTCCTTCCTGCCTGATCTCCTTTCCCTTTTGAATAGTTTCCTGCTATTTCACAATATCTGTTGTATATCTTGGTTCATATTTACACTTTCAGTTTCTCACTCCAGAAAGATAATGCAGTATTTATACATATGTGTCTGGTTTATTTCACTTATGATTATGGTCTCAAGGTCTATTCATTTAGCTATAAATGTCTCAAGTTTATCCTTTTTATGGCAGAGTAGTACTCCGTTGTGTAGAATACACCACATCTTCATCCACTTATTGATTGGTGGGCATTTGGGTTGTTTCCAAGATTTGCCTATTATAAACTGTGTTGCTAGACACATGGGTGAGCTTATATCACGGTATGATGCTTTTAATTCTTCCAGGAATATACCCAGGAGAATAGTGAAGTCAAATAGGACCTTTAATATGAAGTTTTGAGGAATCTCCGCACTGATTTCCACAGTGGTGGCACCTGTATACACTTCTACAAAGAGTGGAGAAGTGGTCAATTTTCCCCACAGACTCACTAGCATTTGTTGTTAGTTGTTTTCTTGATAATAGCCATTCTTTCTGGAGGGAGATTGAGTCTCAGTGTTGTTTTAATTTGCATCTCTCAAATGATCAGTGTTGTTGAACCTTTTTCCATGTATTTATTTGTAGTTTGTATTTCTTCTTCTGAAAAAGGTCTATTCATCTCAGATGCCCAATTTTGGATTGGGTCTTTGAATTTGGGGGGCCTGATTTTATCAGTTCTTTACATGTTTTCGATATGAGTCTTTGGTTGGAGAAAAACCTCGCTAAAGTTTTTCCCACTCTATGGGTTGTCTTTCACTTTGTTGGTGATTTATTTTGCCATGCAAAAGCTTTTTTAGATAAGATCCCAGTTGTTGATTCTTTGTGATTATTCCTGTGTGATCAGGATTTTGTTCATAAAGTCCTTGCCTACACCTGTGTCTTCAAGTGTTCTACCTATTTTATTTTCTAGCATATTTAGTGTTTCTGTTTTTAATATTTAGATCTTTGATCCATTTTGATTTTAGCTCCATGCATAGTGATGCACATGAGTATTTTCTTAGTATTTGGCATGTGGAAAGCCCATTTTTCCACACCATATATTAAAGAGGCTGTCTTTCTTCCAGTGAATATGTTTGGTCCCTTTGTCAACGATTATGTGGCTGAGGTGTTTGGAGTTGCTTCTCCATCTTTTAATCTGTGCCACTGATCCTCAGGTCAGTTTTTGCCAGTACTATGATGTTTGTATCAGGGGAGCTCTGTAGCAAATTTTAACACCTCCAAATCAATACACTAAAAAAAAAAAAAAGAACTGAGAGAGAAGTTAGGGAAACAACATCTTTCACTATAGCCCTGAAAAAGATTAAATACTTAGGAGTCAATCTAACAAAGGAAGCAAAATATCTCTACAGTACTCTGAAAACTACAGTAGTATGAAAAAGGAGATTGAAGAGCATATCCAAGAATGGAAAGGTATCCCTTGCTCTTGGGTAGAAGAAGCAACATAGGGAAAATGGCTATAAACCCAAAACTGCTATACAGATTTAATGCAATTCTGAACAAAATACCATTAGCATCCCTCACAGAACTAGAAGAATGAAATTCCTAAAATTCATTTGGAAACAGAAGAGACCTAGAATAACAAAAACAACCCTGAGCAACAAAGGCAAGGTAGGCGACTTCACAATCCAAATATTTAATGAAAGTTCACATGAATGTCTTTATAGGTTAGGCAAATTAATCTTCAATTAACATTCTCCAGGAGAGCTGACAGATACAAGACAGAGGTCATTGTTGACCAAAATGAATAAAAAGGAAAGCAAGACTGATTGACCTGGAAATCTCAACATGGGTCACTGTGTCTACCAGTGAGCAGGTGATGGATACCTTTCAATAAGTTCTCTTTTCTAGAATCTGAGCCTATGCTGCCCTCTCCACAGTGCATGCCTTTTAATGTAGCTGTGATCTGTGATTTTAGCTCTATGTAACTCCATGTATGCTTCATTCTTTCTCCTGATCCATCACAAGGATCATTTTCAGAGTTCCAGGAAGCAGAAACATCATTTTTATAAATAAACATAACAAAAGAAGGAAGATCTACAAAGCTTGATTTAGTAGCATCACAATTACATTGGACATATGGAAAGAAAATAAATAATTTACTAACACCTAATTTGAGAACTAGCCCTATCAACATACTCTATTTAATTTTAAGCTCGATGGTTGAGCTTAATTGTATCAGCTTGATTGTCTTGGGATCTGTCTAGGGGATTACACTTCTGGGAAAGCTTAAGTAGGTCATGGAGGCATGAACTTGGAGTTTCTCTTTAGTCTTTGGCCCTCTCTCTGACACTGTTCCCCTGCTTAATGGTCACCATCAACTAAGCAATTTTGTTCCACAGCACCCTCCACCGTGATGTACCAGCCTTGGAGCCAGCCAGTCATAGACTGAGTTCTCTAAAATCATAAACTAGGGCTGGGGATATAGTTCAGTGGCATAAGCACCTGCCTGGTAAATGCAATGTCCTGAGTTCAATCCCTCACACACACACACACACACACACACACACACACACACACAAATCATAAACTAAATTCAATCTCTCTTCCTTTAAATTGTGTTTTAGGTTCTGTTGTGTTTCATTGAGTAATCCAAGCTGTGAAAATGCTTGAACTCTAATCTATGAACCTGCCTCTTTGTTAAATTTGTGCCTGCTTCACTTACAGGAATTCACAATTTTGATGGAGGATTGTATGTGAAAGTGGTCTACTGAGAGAACCACATTCATCCAGTATCGTTTCAAATTCTAACTGTGTTCTTGCAAAATTTTAATTAATTTACTATTTTAATCTGTTCCTCAGTTTCCTTCATCAGTGATATGGGTGTTAATTGTATCTTGCTCATCAATTCTCTGTAGGTCCGAATGAAATAATCTGTAGAAATATCCTCCGCCTACTGCTTCTATGGCTCATGGAATATTGTCAGCTATCATTTTGAGTACTAATAAGAGGGCTGGAGCTGTAGTTCTGTGGTACAGCACTTGCCTTGCATGTCCAAAGCCCGTGGTTCAATTCTCAGTGCCTACCCAAAGAGAAGAAGTGACAGTAAGAGAAAACTGAGGAGATGGGGGAACTGCTGCTTTAAAGAAGATAGTGCTCAAGGAACAATGTGAGAAGTTCATTCAACAGGTAATGCATTTTCTTAACATTTTATGATGCTGATATCTTTAAACTTACTCATTCTTTAGTTTCTCATTCTCGGCAAAATTTGATATGTACTGAGTTTTAGACATAAATTATTGAGGGTATTGTTTGGCTTTCCTCTAGGATTCATTAATAATATTGATAATATTAGTATAGATATTTTATTTTGTACATCTGAGGTGTACATCATAAAAAGACTCTTATTAGTAAAAGTCACTAAGGTCATGCTTATTTTCCTCTGGCCATAAAAAATCTTTTGCCTGTTTTGGAAGATTATGCCCTAATGTATTAAAATCATTACTGTGTATGTGGAATGTTCTATTAAGTGGCCACTCATGGTCAGTATTGTTGACTTAAGTGTTTTGAAGTGCCAGGATAACTCAAACAATAAATTAACTAAATGTTACAATAAAATGCTTACCCTGGCTCCAAATATAGTTGCTGTCTTAGACTACCTGCATTTTTATTAATGTGTCAGTCAGGACTTACTAGAGAAACAGATTTAATGCAAGATATATAAATATATAATTATTTACAAGATTGGTTTACAATGGCTGCCCACAGAGCCAGATGTGGAAGACTGCAAAGGGACTATCTACACACTGGAGATCCAAAGGATGAAGACCTGGAGCTCACTGCAGTGTCCAAGTTGAGTCCATATCAGGATCCAAAGGGTCTGCACCAGAAGGCTAAAAGTTTTGTGTGTGCTGGAGGCTGAAGAGTTTGTGCTGGAATGGTGAAGACTTATCACTGGAAGCCAGAAGACTACATCCAAGGTGATCTCCTTCAAAGAAACAGAAGTGAGCTTTCCTTCTTTATTTTCCTTTATAACATTGTAGAAACAATCTTTCCTATAGTGGGTCTGCCACACCCAGAAGTATCATGATACAATTTAGTTGAGTGTCTGTTAATCAAGTTGACACAGTTAACTACCACAATTAATAAGTGCACACCAGCAGGGTAAGACCTGTTCTATTCAAATCTGTGTTTTCACAGTGAAACACTGAGGCAAGTGGTAGACGTGTGGCACATCACTATTGAAGTGAATTGAAACAAATTTTCTCAATGCCTCCTTTTAGGAGTATGGCCATCAGAGAGTTCCAAACATTTGAGTAAAGTGAACCAACCTATTATCATTATCCTAAAAAATAATGTTTTTACTTGCTTTGGAATATTATAGGAATTTTTAATTGAAAAGTAAGTAGTTTGAAAGAAGGAAAATTGCTCCATAATAGTTGATTTTTTTTTTTTTTTTTTGCGGTACTGGGGATCGAACTCAGGACCCTGCGCTTGCTAGGCAAGCGCTTATTCCACTGAGCTATATCCCCAGCCCTATAATAGTTGATTAATATATAAAATAGCTCATGTAAAATATGCTTTATAAAATATGAAAATAGCATATATAAAATATGCTGAAAATCAAATAATTTTTAATTAGTAAAAGTTAGAAGATAAAGATTCAGTAATAAATTTGGCTTAACTGAAATATAATAAACATGAAAAACAAAATAGAGAAGTATTCTCATAGTTTATTGCTCACATTTTGAGCATGTTTTCATGTTCTTCACTTATTCCTTTCTATCGAGTTATCCATCCATCTACCTATTCAACTAAAGAAAATGTTGAGTTCTTATAAAGGAGAAGTACTAAACAGACTAAGTTGTGTGAAAAGCCAGTCTTATGTGGTGGCGAGTTACATAAGGACCACATTAATTAGTGACGCTGTGTTTTGTGGAAATAAGGTGGGTGCTTAGAACGAAAGAAATCTGGTGTATCCCATGGGCAAGAGAAAGCTATTTTCAGAAAGTGGGGCTGAGTAGCAGCCAGGGTGAGCACAAACTTACAACAACAGAGAAGAATATATACACAGAGGGGATTGTGTGACAAATCCCTGTTGCAGGAGGGAACTCTTGAGGAGTCACAGGCAAGTCCGCACAGCAAGATTCCAAGGAATGAGCTATAACATATGGGAGAGGGAGCTTAAGAGGTGAGTAGGAGCTTGGTGAAGTGGTACCTTAAGCATTTCTATTTTTCTTATGCTTAGAGAATTGGGAAACTGCAAAGGGTTTAGGTGGAAATAGAATTCCAAGAGCATAATTAGATCTATATTTTGAAGTAATGAATTTATTTTCATTTTGAAGAACACATGATAGTGAACTTGCTGACAACTGTTAATAGGCTATGATTAGGGTACAGGTAAGAAATTTGGTAGCTTGAGCTAATCAGGTGACCTAGTCAAGTGACCATGAAAATGAAAAGAAGAGATGAATTTAAAAGATAATCATAGTAGGACATTTTTGATGGGCTTTGATGATGGAAAGGGATGTATAATAAGTTTTTCCCCCAAGTATTCTGTTTATGTAGCTGGCAAATGATGACACTATTTTACTGAGATAAAGCACAATGGAAGAGAAGTGTGTTATTTTCTCCAGTATACAAATAAGGAATTATAAAATTGGTTTTGATTACATTGTTTAAAGTATGTTTGAGTTATCCAGGTAAGAGTATTAAGTTAGCAGTTATACACGTAAGTTTGGAACTCAAGATGAGAAGCCTGGACTAGAGATCATTGTATTATTAATACATAAAACCTTGGAGTAAGATCAAAGCTTAACTCATACAGTAAACAGAGGGTGAGATTCTGAATGTTAAGAAAGCCAGCTGTTCAGTTCCCATGTAGAGTGAATTTTCAAAGAGGCATAAGGAGAGTTACTAGAGAAGAAGGAATAAAACTAGGACCAAGTGTCCCAGAGGTCAATAGAAGAGCAATTAAAGATGAAGATGTGATAAACTCTATCAGATCTTGCTGAAAATTAAACTAATATGACTTTGAATATTCTGATAATAGTTTTTTATACAGTGATTGTGAAAGACACTATTTTTTTGTTTTCTGATTAAAAGACAGGGATGGAAACTATGAGATGGGATTGAAAAAGTAAAAACACGGAATGAAGTTAAATGGGAGTGTGATTCGTGAAGAGTTTTTGTAAATATGAGAGCTATCTCATCATGTTTCAGTGTCAGAAGGAAGATATGAGTGGATGCTATTAAATCTACAGAACAGGCATAGACATTTTCAGAGTGCTTAAGGACAGGTGAGCAAGTAGGATCCAATGGATATTGGGCAAACTTCCTTACTTTAAGTAAGAAGAGGAGGACTGTCCCTATTTTGCCAGAGGAAAAGGTTGGTAAGACAGCACAGAAGAAGGCAGTTTGCTATTTCTTGTTTGAAGATAAGAACTGTTGCCTGATAATTTCTTAGCGCTACTAAAATGATCAACTGACAATGATAGAAGAAGAGGTGGATTGGAATTTTGAAGACGAAGAAGCAAGTGTGAAACAGTTGTAGAAAGTGAGAGCATGAATTAAACAAGATCTATACTGAGAGTACATTTGCAGGAGCCATTAAAGGTATTCAAGGTATTCAGTTTCCCTTTCAGTACCAAGTAATTCTTGGCTGTTTGGTACCAGTTGAGGAGAGATGAGATACTACAAATCTTTCAGGTTTTGAGTGTGGCCAAAGGAAGTGATGAAAGACAGTGCAGGAAAACATACTGCCTAAACAGACTTCAGAACTGAAGCAGGAGATTAGGGCATGGCAAACTGGCTATGCAAGCTGGCATGACCTGTCAATAGTGGAGAACACACATGTGCCAGAAAGCTAATTCCAGAACCTAAAACCAATCTGAGAATGCTACCTTTAATTGTTCTAGCACAAAATCGAGCAGGATTTTGATAGGACAGCCTAGATCTGACATCAGAATCAGGATATAAAAGACAGTAACACTTGGCTTCTGAGCCACTGGCTTTCTTTCTTTCTTTCTTTCTTTCTTTCTTTCTTTCTTTCACAATGGCAGCTATTTGTGAGGGATGTATATTCTTTTCCCACACTCACTCTGCAGAGCATTTCTTTTCAGAGCACTTCTTCTCTCCCTACTTTTACCTTTAACAAATGTAAAATGTCTATGTTTATCATTTGTATTGTCCAATTCTTTTAACAGAACAAAAAGTAGCTGGAATGGACCCTTGTAAGCACGAGTACCCTTGTGTTATGGAACATCACTAGAGGTCTCACAAAGTCTATGTGCTAACAGTTGGAAATTTGGGGAGGTGGCTGGATTTAGAGTGTATGATGCTGGGTTCAGTTCTAAAATGCTAAGATTAAGGGTGTGTGATTACTAAATTAGTCCACTGATTGGTCTAGCATGGTTCTGAGTGTGACTCATGGGAAGGCCCCTGGGTGTGGGTGGCATCACCCAAAAAGTGGGTAGCACTGAAAAGGGCAAAAGGGGTCCACTTCTGCTGCTGCTACTTGCTGCTTTGTGGTCTCCTGCCTGGTTGTCATGGACTATTTCTCCTTTGTCACACCATCATGCCTTAGAGCCAGCCAAGTGTGAACTGAAACCTATAAAAACTGTGACACTACAAAAACCTTTCCTCCTTTAACTCTGGGTGTCTGGTATTTTGTTTTGGCAATGAAAAAAGTAACTGAGATAACTGTTAGCAGTACCATAGTTGAGTAATACAGAAAATGAAAAGGATCTTGCAGTGGGTGAAGGATTTAATGCACACAAAATTAGATGAGCTGAAGGCATGTGTCTTGGTTACTTTTCTCTCGTTGCTGAGACAAAATACCCAATGCCCAAAATTAAGGAAGGAAAGGTTTATTTTGCTTACAGTTTGTGGAGATTTTAATTCATATTTGGCTGGTTCTGAGGCAGAGTGGCACACTGCACAGGGCAAACGTTTATGGCACCAGAGCACAGCACAAACAACAAGAGCAAAAGGTAGAAATGGCAGACAAGCAGCTTCTTTCTACCTCCCTTACATTGTAAACAGGCTACCCCGCCCAGGGGTGTGCAGCACTCACATAATCTCCATGCCCTCCTCTTCCACAGGCTCAGGATGTATACAAAGTAAGCACCCTGGCTTCCTGCTGAGTCACTCAGCCAAACCACTAGACTCCCCAAGTTGACACAATGTATCAACCATAACAGCATGCAACCAGAATCAAAGAAAAACAAACACAGCCAGGGAGAATGAATGCTGTAGCTACAGGTTGACATTTTGAATGTGTAGCTTTTATTTTTTTTTTGAATGAATGTGTAGCTTTTGACACCAGCTTCAAGATCAAAGTGGAGTGAAGGGAAAAGTCATTAGAAATGGAACACAAAAGAGGCTCGTGGGTCAAGATATGCAATGATGTAGAAAACTTGGTTGACTTCAAAGAGTAGGACTGTAGTCAAATCATAAAATCTGTAATTTATTGGCTTGGTAAATTGTATATCTACGTGGAGGGTAAGATGCAATAATCAAATGGCACAGACACTGGTCAACCACAGCTTTCAAGATAGTGGAAGATACATGTATACTGAACTTTTACATACAGTGAGGGTGCCTAATTTTAGAGTCACATTCTAAAGCACACTAGTTATTTTAATACAATGGATGAAGCTAACTCTCCTTAGAAGGTGACTCTAAGGAGGATGCCCAAGCGACATGAAAGTGTAGTTTTTAGTACTAATCTGAACCACTGCTTTTACCGTATTAATTTTGATTCAAATATTAATTTCTTTTTCCCTATATCTTAAATAAGTAACTGAAACCAGAGCACACTATTTCCACAGCCAATGCATTGCATTTCTAACACCATCCAGAAAGATGGCAGGGTCGAAAAACTATTCAAAATCCCTCAAGGGATAGTTTAGGGTACAGATGGGGGCATTGTCACAGGCAAGCCTATCAGAGTAAAAATTTCATCGCTTAATTACATAGCTGTCATATGCAAGCCCTTTTCCATGCCTTGTCTTTATTGGATACATATGTTTTAATGAGGAAATTTTTTCCTTGCTGCATTCTTTCTACCATAGTTATGGTTTCTGCCAAGTAATTTATTAGTCACTGTGTTGTTTCTGAGTATTATAGTCTTCTTTACTCACTCTTAATGTGTAAAGTGCTTTAAAAACCTTGGAACCATCAAAGTAAAAGATGCAGCTCAGTGCCTCATTCTCTAGCACTGCCACAGGGCCCAATAATCTATAGATCATGTAATAATTTCATTTAGCAGTACAATAAAAGTCAAATTAGTTTTCATGAGACAGTTATGTATGATAATCTGGATTACTGTGGCCTCCTACTGACTGTATTAGCATTGTAATGTTATTTCTCTTTATAAGGTTCTGGTAGATTTTTTTCTCTCAGTTTATATTTATTGAATCATTATAAAAACTGAATTCTTAAGAGTCGTGAAGAAATGGATTTATAAAAAAAGTTTCCTGGTAATGATGTCAACTTCCAATGTATCTCTTTTTCTCTCTATTTTAAAGTAGTTACTTTAACTGCTGGATTTTCAAAGTATTGTTGAAAGCCCATGAGCTTGCATCTGAAAACTAACAGCTGAGCCTTGAGTCCCCACCCGTTAGGGCCAGTATTTACCTGTGGCTTTCTCATGTTCTATGGTTACTGTGTTAGCTATTAATCATTGTGAATTCCAATCACAAAACATTTACAAGGAGGCAAGATTAATTTTGGGTCACAGTTTCAAGAGTTTCAGACCATGGTCTCTGGCTCCACTGCTTCCAGACCAGCAGTGAGGTGGTTCCATCATCATGGAAAGTCACGGCTGAGGAAAGCTGCTCCCCTCATGGTGGTCAGAGAGCAGAGAGGGTATGACAGCTTGCTCTGACTGGCTCTTGCCCTGTTTTTGATCCACTGAATCCTCTGGCCAGTTGGGCAGCTCTGCCTATTTTCAAGGAAAGTCTGCTTCCTCAGTTTGCTGTCCCACATGGAAAATTTCTGGAGAAACATTCTCTCTCCCTCTCCTAAACACACAGAGGTGTTCTTGCCTAATTTCTTCAGTGTTTCTCAATTCAATCAAATTGACTGTTAAGATAATCTGTCACAGTTGTCCTCCAAGTGTACTACAGTTTTTCTGTTGGCGTTTTGCAGAACTTAACCATGATTCCCAAATACAGATATGTTTCTCTCACAGAACATAGGGTAACTGATAATACTACATAGAAGGGAATGAAAGCACACTTGAATGGACTAATTAGTTATTTCTCAATATTTGCAAAATGTTAGGCCCCAATTTCTTAAGATCCTTTCATAATATATACTTGTTATTTTTCTAATTACTCTTTTTTGTTATTATTTTTGAGACACAGTTTTGCTATGTAGTTGAAGCTGCATTTGAATTCACCATAGAGTCCAGACTGGCTATGAATTTGTGGCAATCCTCCCTCCTCAGATTACCAACTCTTGGGAATTACAGACGTGCACCACTATGGTCGACTTCCAAGATAGACACTACTTATAGTGTCTTTTTTAAAGATAGACACTACTTATAGTGGTCAAGCTATGGCTGGAGACGTTGACAATCAGGAGAGCATTCCATATTAAGAAAAATGGAGCTATAGCAGTAGGTATTATAGACTTACTATAAAATCTGTATTTTCAGTAGCAACTCATATTCAGTCAAAATTTAGTTTATAATTTCCAAATACCATACCAATCTCTCATCTGCCTGAGCTCCTTCGAAGGAGCTCCTGCTTTGCTAGATCGCTCATCTCCATGCTTCAGTAGATCCTTAAAGTGTTTTTTCACCCTTCCTACTTGCAGCTGCCTCACTTCAGTTCACCAGACAGCAGCGTCTTGGTATCCTGTTATCTTAGCGCTGTCGTGTGTGTCCAACTCAGCAAAGCCACGCACCACAGAGCATCATTTCAGGGCTGTGAGACTGGACTGTGTAGCGGAAACCCACTGAGAATACTTCTTTCTCAGTATTTTTCATTAGGCAGAAGAAAAATAAAGAGGAAAAGTAAAATATGCCCTGTGTTTGCTACTATAGAGATAGTTATGCTAAGAGTGAAGGGGTGTAGAAAACAATCAAACAAGGAAGCAAAGAAAAGTTGTAAAATAGGAAGGGAGGAAACAGATCAGAGAGTCAGATGTAAAGGAAAGAAGAGTGTAAACACTGGGAAAACCAAGAAAATTTATGAGAAGAAACTTAACTTTATTTCTCATTTAAAACTTTATTTTCTTGAAGAACTCTTACAGAAAGAAAATAAAACCAGGTACAACAGTGCTTCACCACCATTCTTTAAGTGTTGTAAGTTTTATGTTCTGTCTTCCAATTAATTGCTAATTAGGTTTACCAGATCAAGCAACTACTTTAAATATTTCCTTTATTGAAATGTATATAGATAACAAAACTGATTAGAAAACAAATTAAATCACATCTTGAAATTCATAATATTTGGCTTACTAAACAAACGTGCAGAAAGAACAAAAGCAAAGAATATTTCATGGAATTAACATAAAATTTTGCTTACTAATATAATTTGATGAAATCTACAGTTGAGGGCATCTATCTGGTTTGATTTCATTTGTTAATTATTAGTGCTGGTCTTGACTGTTAGTCAAATGCACTAGTTTCATGACTGTAGCTTTTTAAATAAATGTGGAGAATTCTTAGTCCATCTGCAATTAAAAATATTTTGAGGAATTCTTTGTCAACTTTAAATTCATAGCTCTGTTTATCTCTACTGATATCCTATTTCTGTTGAAAATTGCATTTTTTTCAAGGGGCTCAATATACAACATCTCTTGCAGGTGCTATTTCTCCTTAGATGGCAACACAGTCTCCTCTGCTTGGCAACACAGTGATAAAAAAAAATTATATAAACTTGCCCATCTTTTTGTAGGAGGAAAGTAATGTTCAACTTAAGTATTAATGAAAAAAAATCCACTCCATTTAGCAGAAGTCAATGAATTGAAGCAAGGTTGCCTGCTCTATTATAAATTAATTCTTTTCCTCCTTCTCCCTTAACATTTTCTCTCCACCTCTAGCAAGCGACTCTGCAGGTCCCAGTGATTTTGCTGTTGAGAATTCTCATGCATGGAAGTGTGGACTATGTTACCATAGGAAAGTATTTATTTCATGTATAAAGCATGATGGTAGTTTCAATCACATCAGTTTCCAGGGGGCACTTTAGTTACTCAGAAATCATAAAATGTGTCATTAATTACCATTAATTGCAGTTGACATGGGTCTTGGGGATTTGGAGAAATCTTTGCAACAATTGTTCAGAACAAAGAAACTATTATTTTTATTTATCCTTGCACATGACTTATACACTATACTTCTTATTTAAAAATATAAAAATATGGGTCATGTTCATTTCCTAAAACAATATGCTGAAACTATGTGATGTACATTGTGCAGAAATAATTCATCTGTCTTAACAATGTCTGACTTTTTTTATCATTTTTTAAAATTTATTTTAAAAATAAAACAAGGAAAACATAGTAACAAACAGACATCCATTTACAAAATAGCATAAGAACAATACAAACAATACAGTTACAGACAAATTGTAGGAAATTAACAATTGTTGTATTAAGTATGGATATCTTCAAAACAGTTTCTCAGGAAAACAAATAGAGACATGCAATATTGATCAAACAAGTAATCATTAGCTGTTCCTTTCAGTAAAGCAATACAACACAATAAAACCACTGTTAGCTATCCTGTGTATACATATATACATAATTTTCTCTTCTTATGTCTGACTTCTTTTTTTTTATTTTAAAAGTATAGAAAACAAAAAGATATTAACAAACAGACACAAAGTAGCATAAGAATAGTACAATCGAATCTGAGTTACAGATAAGGTGACAGGGAATAAACAATGGTTGTTGCATTACATATTGATAACTTCTAATTGTATATTCAGGAAAATAGGTATAGACATGCAAAATTGATCAGACAATTAATCATCAATTATTCCTTACAATAAAGTGACTTAAGTCAGTAGTACAACTTCTTTTTATAGTGTGAAAGCAAAAAGAACTACATCAACTACAACAGAAAAAGAAAGAGAAAAAAAATAAAAAATAAACGAAAAGCATTAACAAAGAGACAAAAAGTAGCTCAATAAACTTATAATCATAATGGAATTATAGACAAAGCGACAGAAAACCAACAATAGTTGTTGCATTTCATATTGACATCTTCAAAATGCATGCTCCGGAGAACACATATAGACATACAAGATTGATCAAACAATCAGTCATCAACTATTCCTTGCCATTAAGTGACGTAAGACAATAGTAGAACCATGTTAGCCATCCTGCACATAGGTATATACATACATACTTACATACATACATGCATAAATTTTTGCCTCGTTCTTTTCTCCTTTCCCACATCCCACCTGTTCTTTACTTTTGAACAGATTTCCTTCATGTCTCTTAGTTTATATTCCCACCCTCAGGTTCTTACACCAGTGACACAACACGTTGCCTGCACATCTAACTCTGATTTATTTCACTTATGAGTATGGTGTCCAATTGTGACCATTTGCCTACAAAGGCCCCAAATCTGTCCCTCCTTATAGCTGAATAATATTCCTTTGTATAAAAATGCCACAGTTTTTTAATCCAGTCTTCTGTGGATGGACATTTGGGTGCTTCCACAATTTAGCTATTACAAATTGGGCTGCTATAAACATGGGTGCACATATAACAGAGTGGTATGATGCTTGCAGATCTTCTGGGAAAATACCCAGAAGGGGAATAGCTGGTTTGAATGGAACCTCTAGACCTAGTTTGCTGAGGAATCTCCAAACTGCTCTCCACAGTGGTTGCAACAGTCTGCATTCCCATCAGCAGTGTAATAGAGTCTCTATTTCTCCACAGCCTTGCCGGCATTTGTTATTGGATGACTTTTCCATACTGGCCAGCCTTAGTGGGGTGAGATGAAATCTCGATGTTGTTTTTATTTGCATTTCTCGAATGACTAAGGATGTGGAACATTTTCTCATATATTTATTTGCCATTTGTATTTCTTTATCTGAGAAGTGTGTATTCATCTCAGATGCCCATTTCTGGATTGGGTCTTTGAATTTGGACAGGTACATGTTTTTTAATTCTTTGTATGTTCTAGAT